>JAKLMK010000130.1:0-57074 GCA_022813445.1 Neophaeococcomyces aloes
GGCCTCGATATGGAGTTTAGTCAAGTAACAAGGCTCAAAATACACAGACTACTCAAGTACTACATATCCTTCTCAAAAGCAGTGTATGCCAGATCTTCGCTATAAGTGTGATCTTGACCCTCATTTCCTCGGCAATGACTGTAACCCCACACGAGGTGCCCGAGGAATGTCTTAGGTAATCCGTTTGTGACCTCGAAGCGGTACACAGTGTTAGGCAAAATCTTACCTAATGTTCGAGGATACTAGCAAGCTGTCTTTAATCCTAGGTTTCCGATGTCCTGTTCACGACATAATGCACATCCTTTAAGTCCCTCTTGCATGGCTTGCACAATTCCCGCATTCTTCTACAACCTCAAGCACGGGGAAGAACCAGTCAAGGTGAGGTTGTTATACCACTTTCATTGTTCATAATGAGTTGCACACATGGCTTTGATTGATGTACAGCAACGCAACAAAAGAGATAGCATGTTGAGCTCAGGTAAATTAATCTATTAAGCCATAGACCAAAACTGTACATCGTGACGAAGACAACGAACCTGTATCGACGTTGTCTCCACCAGCGATTGATATCTTAGTTCTTTGGAGAACTAACGAGGGATGGGCAATGCATGTGCCTTGGTTGACAGGGAGCGGCTAAACTCGTCCCACGCAAAGACCTTTGTCTTCAATAAACATGTGGTTTGATCCTCAGCCTTGCTGCTATTATGCACGATCCGACTAACAAGGCGGGAGTGAGGCTGGTGTTCTACAATTCTAAATGTTTTGCCCTTTGCTGAAACTCTTCACTAGAATGACCGGACAAGCTTCACGCTGAGTCTGCATTCACGACTCTTAACCCACCGAGTACTGCAGTAGTGAAGGTTTGACATTGAGGAGTTAGATGCAAGCCATCGTAGCTTTATCTTCTTTTATTCTTGAATAAGGCCTCCGAGTGGTGGTTATCAGGACACTGTCAGAGCCAGGTTGCGCCTGTTAGTCTTATACCAGAAATACTGTCGCAGATATACAATCGAGATATGGAGTGGAGGTGTAAGACTTGGATGGATGACAGGCTGTTCATGGGAATTCACATTAGATGTTCTTAAAAAGCATGTTCTCGCAAGACTGGAGAATGAAGTAAACAAGGCCAATTCATGTTCAGTGCCAAGTTAAGATTGTCGTTAGCTTCGTTGTACTTCTGCCTCATCTTCATGTGACCTTCAGCTTCCACCACCCTCGCCTCACCTTCCCTCTACGGACTTGACATTTACCACCACTATCAACCATGTCGTCATCGTCAGGCATGGATGCACGCGACGCGATGTATTCGCTGTGCCAGCGTCTTAATGTCGCCTTTAGCAAAGTAGGTGTGCCTGAATTCCTGTCACTACCACACTTACACCACCTTGCACTGCTTCACTCATCTCAATCTTGTCACACCTTCGTTTCTTCTCACCAGACTTTACTGGCCCTTACTGATTATGCTATTGTCCAATTAGATTAAAATCCTTGCGGTAGCCGAGCCCATCATGGACCCAATATTGGCAATTGCTGCCAAATTGGATGTTGTGCTCCTGGAGAACAGTGAAGAGGAATACGAAGACATTGCTGTGAAAGTGGTGTCAACTCTCAAGAAAACCCAGCTACCTGACACAACTACACTTGGAGTGGTGAGTTTTTTGCTTCAACACTGGCAAGGATATGACATTAACCATCACTTAGTACCTTCAGCAGCTCGATCCTACAGCGCAGACGATACCCTTCTTTTTCCTTCTCGGCTCATTGATCGATTCGATCGTGTCTGCGCAGCCCTCCCGACCACTCCCACAAGATCTTCTGCCAGAAGGAAATTTGTGGCCAGAGATTACTCGAGGCCTTCTCACATTCGATCCAGTACAAATTCGATACGTTGGAGCGCAATACCACAAGATCATTGAAGTAGTATATGCTGGTGGACAACAGACCAATAACTTTGTTCCAGCAATCCAGCTCATCGAGAACGCCATTCAACGACTTGACCAGACATCCTCCACCCTCACAGTATCTCACTACTACTTCGTCAAGCTATGCGTCCTCGCCCGAGCTTACAATGAAGCAACCATCCTGCTCAACCGACCCGTCTATCACGTCCCTACCGTCGAGTCTACCAAACCTCTTGAGAAGAGACTAAGCAAACATCTCTGCTCTCAACACGAATCAAGCGTGGCATACATCAACCCGCAAACTGGTCTCTCAGGCAAAATCACCTCCCGCGTCTACCTCGAATACTATTTCCTTGCTGCATTGTGCTTCGTTGGCATCAAGAACTGGCAGAAGGCTGAAGAGTTTCTCGAAGTAGTTCTCACTTGCCCGACTTCTCAGAATGTCGCCTCTCGAATTCAAGTAGAAGCCTACAAGAAATGGCTGATTATTGGCTTGCTCATAAACGGCGAAGGCCGCGAGCTTCCGAGATCTGTTTCCGCAAATGCAGCCAAGCATATTCGAGTTCTTGGCAAGCCTTATGAATGTATCGTTGATGCATTCAAGAGCAACAATATGGATACTATTCAAGCAGAAATCAACGAAGGCATTGAAGAATGGACCCAGGATCGCAACTTGAGTCTCATGGGTGAGCTTCTAGCTGCATTCCGCAAGTTCGCTGTTCATCGACTCTCCAAGACGTATGCTGCACTACCAATCGAACTCGTCGCTCGTCTCACCTCACCCACACCAACCGACGCGAACGAAACCATGAACTACCTCAACATGCTCATCACAACCGGTGCTCTACAAGCTCAACTCTCCCCTCCACGTTCATCCGGAACCCAACCAGCAACCAGCCTCGGATTCTTACGTTTCCTCCCGCCAGAAGCCATCCAGAAATCTGAAGCCGAGATCGAGCGCATATTCGCCGCCAAAACCGCAGAACTCGTCGTCCTAAAGAAACACATTCTAGACTACGAGCACCAACTCGAAGTGAACAAAGATTACATCGAATTCTTGCAGAAGGCAAAGAAAGCACGAGACCAAGACAAGAAAGCTGGTGACAAGAACGCTGCAAGCAAGCCATTTGGTATTCCACCTGGACCGGGAGGTATGGGCATGGGTATGGACGTCGACGAAGAGATGATGGATGATTGGAATTGATCGTCTTCTCTTCTCCTTCAGAAATCGGATTCCAGTTCCACGGATACGGATACGGGTACGGAGTTACGAATTACGAGAGCATGAAGCGGGAAGCGTGAAAAGCTTTATTGCATGGTACATGGTGCATGGTGCATGGTACAGGTGAATGGCGCATATTTCGTCGTACTACACTACCAGTACAGGACAAGCACTTGATTGGATTTCCACATACAGGCGCTGTACAGGATGAGCTACCTCAGGTAAGGTACTCCATGCTCCATCGAGTATGACGACTCACACACCTACATACATAGGTACATACCTGCAAAATGGTATGGTACGGTAGGTATGGCAGTACATAGCACAAACACCCAATTGATTGACTGGATGAACAAATGAGGTTCATGAACCAAGAACTGCAACGTAAGGTAGTAGAATCACAGAGATCAACCATCAACGATCAACCATCCGCTCTTCCAATATCTCCAATACCACACCATTCACTGGGAATTAACATGTCTTACATACAGCCTTAGTAGTCAGTGACCAATTCTGAGCAATAAAGTATGTATGTAAATTTTGACATGGCGCCCTCCCAGAGGAAAATGGTACAGCTGAATCGACGGGGTGAGGTATTCATGGTTTATTGCTTGGAGGAGGTGAAATATACGTAATACCTACTGACATCAATAGGTATCCATTACTGTAATCTATTACTGTGGTATGTATACTAACAACGCCACGGTTCAGGTTGGGTGTAGAGTACTCTTGCTACTCCAAGGTAGCGAGAATCGAGACTGAACTACGGTGAATTGAGTCAGAATCAGAGTTCGATCATGTATATGATTACTACACGGGTTGTCTTGCATATAAAGGACTTCCTGATTTAATCCAATTTTATTGCAGTTCAAGTTCAAGTTCAAGTTCAAGTTCAAGTTCAAGTTCAAGTTCAAGTTCAAGTTCACATTACTACCTAAGGTACTAAGCTCTCACAGAAATCTAATTCTAAGTGTCCTCTATCCTATCGCAATGAATGGTACTGCGGTCCTGGGGTATCATATTTCAACTGTACCGTGCATGTGCGATAACTCTTCCAGTTTCAACTTCAATGCTAATTTGAACGCTCATGTATCGGTTAACGCAAATCGTATATTTGATCCATCTGAGAGATCGTGTACTTCTTCAACAACAATAGTAGTAGCAAAATTCAATGCAGCCGTCCGCTCGTTTATTTGGCCGTCGCTCAAAGGGTACTTCAGAGTTCGTTTTCTGGGTGTCCGTTTGGTAATTGCATCATTCATACTGCAACTTGTCTCTGTCTCTTCGAGTCGAGCAAAGAGGCCGCCCCACATTGCGAATTTCGCTTAATCTGCTTCGGCGTACTGGAGGTACTGGTGGTGGTTGTAGTGGTTTCCTTGAAGAGATCGGCAGGAGTCATAGCTATACTCCTGCTCGTCTGCTCCTTCGTAGAATGCGTTGTGGATGCAACTCTCTCTGCTTGTGGTTCCCCTTCATGCAGTTCGAGTCCCTCATCATCCTCATCGTCAATCTTAAGAGCAGCAAGCATATCACTGGTCACTCGATGCGGCATTTTACTTTCATCGATGCCGTCTTGCTCGTTCGCCACCGTCTGATATGCCATCTTCTGGTCGTGCTCAGCAAGTGGTAGTCCGCCGAACTGATCACCCAGGCACCTCAATACAGCCACAAAGTACTGATGCAGGATCGCAAAAATGTTTTCATCACCAATTATCTCGGCCAAACTCCTTGGCACCGTCTGTCCGACTCTTCTTGGGTTACCATCTGGGTCAACCGGTCGTTGGGTAAGGAATGATGAGATATTTGTATAGCCGGCCCTATTATCCTTGACCAACTCTTCGTCCATTTGTCGTTGCCGCTCTAGTTCCTGCTCATCTTGATAGCGTTGAGCTGCACGCTCGATGGTTTTGGCCATGGTTGCGAAAGCTTCCCAGAGCATGGGACAAGCTTTGAAGGCACGGTATGCGTCCCGACCAGCAAGTGCAACAAACGCATATGCACGTCGACGGCCACGGGCTTTCGGATCTGTAAGACGAAAGACATATGCTATCGTATAGCCTGTTGCATGGTCTCCGAAGCAGAAGGGACCTTCGGAGAGTCCCTTTGGCAGGAGCTCGCACGAGAGAGCTCGGAGGACAGAGGCTCGAAGTGTGGCATACTTAGTTGGGTCATGAGGAGATTTAGATGTGAGATAGGTTAGAGTATGGTCGTGACAGTCGTTAGCAACATGTGCGGACAAGGTTGAGCCCACAGAGCTGGGTGGAGAGACATTAGATTCTTGACTTGAGCTTGTTTCAGGATGCTGGTATTGTGATTGGGAGTGTTTTCCTCCGCTGCCCAGACAGACAAACTCGCGTGAACGCAGGACCGGGGCACCATTTTTGGACTTCCCGTCGTCGTTCAGACAACCTGGCGCGCCGTCTGGTAGTCTGGCAGCAACGCTTTGGGGAACTGTAAAAGTGCAACTGGCACAAATGTCTGGACCAGATGCTCGTCCATACGGATATTTCTGAGGGGTTCGATTGGAGTCACCCCTTCGAAAGAGTGGATGCTGCTCGATATTCAGGTTTGTGGACTTGCCTTCCACCGTAGAAGAGGCATGTAATAAGCTTGGAGGCAGTGCAAAGCCAGTGTCTTTCCTACGTAATGGAGGCGCAGGTCTTGACTGATTGTGCTCATCATCTTGTATCTGGGTGGTGTATGATTCAAAGGATGGTTTCGTCCGAAGCTGCGGCGATCGCGGCAGGCATACTGTACACTGTAATGGCAAGACCTGGGTGCAAAGGACGGATTTGGGTCCGTGAACCTCACAGAAGTGAGTGAGTGCTAACTAGAAGGCCACTCGTGTCAGCCAAATCATGGTCCGGATTGTCACATGCGCAGCGTGAGCCAGATGAATTCTAGACAGGCCACCAAACGGACTCTTTTGACATACTGTGAAATCCATAATGGTCACTAATGATTCAATGTAGGTATGCCCGCAACCGTAGATGTCTCACAGATCCTCTCATGTTCTGCGACATGATCGCCATGTGAGGAAGGAGGGCGTGAAGGGATGCAAGCACACGTCGTGTGACTTGCAACAGTTACAGAGAAGTTGGTTGTATTTGAGGCTCTGTTAGTCGCTAGGGGCGTGGATCTCGTCAGCAAAAGCGTATTTGTATGCACGATCCCGACTCCGATTCGTGAGTGTAAGCTGTTGTTCTGGTTGGTGAATTGGAAGGAGAATCTTTAGAAGAGGCGGGCCAACGGTACGAGGTTGCAGGACACCGCGGGACCCAACGATTAAGTTAAGGGCAATTCAGGTTCGGCAGTAACGTTTGCCACCAATACTCGAGTCAACAAGAGTCAAATACAAAGGAAAGGACTATCTCTCCTGTGTTGCACGAGCAGTAACTGTGCAGCGATAAAAGATCGCCGAATGCCAGAAATTACCTATTGCAATTACTGTACAAATATTGACATTATAAGCGACAGCGCATGGGGCACACCGCTTCTCATCGCTAATCTCAGCCCCGGAAACCTCATTCACGCCAATCAATTTATGGTGATATACAAGCGGCAGGGTTCCGAGTCAGTTAAGACGTTGAACAACCAGGTTCAGTGCCTGTAGATCGCTGACATCAGCTGCTCCATCACAACTATATCCCCTGTTTGTCCCCTGTCACAATTGTCACACATCTCGATCGTGTCTGAATTGGCGTCGGCATCTTTGTTCTTTGTGCTCGACGTAAGGGCGGCTGAACCTCGGGTTCAGTGTCTACATAAGACGAATACTGAGACATGGTGCCCTCTACTTCCGGTATATATTGAGATGGAGGTTAAGTAGCATTGATGACTACAAGGGGCACCGTAGCAAGTCATGGGGTAAAGGGAAGGATATCCTGACTGTAAGGACAGCCATCAACCAGTTTCCCGAGAATTGTATAGGGATAAAAATGTGTTTATGGTAGAATATACTGTTCATCGTTTCTTTCAGGTTTGACTAAACTGATATCCTGCCATACTTGCAGGCGAGCAATCTCTTTCAACCTCAATAATACCCTAAGGAAGTCCTGCTCCAAAGCAAAAGGTATCGTTCAATGCCCAAAACTCCCTACATGGCAATCTCAATCGTCCGTCTTGATCATAGCACTTTTCCTGCGTTACATCACGTACAAGATATCCGTATCTGTTCCTGGTTAGAAAAACTCAATATGGTCGGATTTACTTGGCTTACTCAATGGATGACTGCAACTCAACTGTGGTTTTTGTTCATACTTGCCTGACAGCTCCTCTCTGATGCTGTTCAAAAGTGATATGTAAGATTGGCTCGGGTTTTTCTTCAATGCAGTGATAAAAGCCCAGCTCATAGCACCCGTTGCTTCGCCAGAGATAACAGCGTCTTGTGAGGTTTGAGTGTCTTTGCTCCCAGACCACATGATAACATCAGCTGGACTGGTCTTGGTCTGCTTCGCTCGTTCATACTGTGCATTCCCTGTGGTGGCTTTCTTGAACAGACCCATGGCTGTCGAAGCCATACCGCCAAGATCGCCCCGAGCATATTGCGAGACAATTGACAGCAGTCCTTGGCCCGCTTCCTTTGCCAGATTGGGTTCTTTGAGTACACCTTGAGTGGAATAAATGTAGGGTAGGTCCAGGGCAGAGCCAGAATGGCATGAGTCAAAAATGGCTGTGAGTCGCACACCAGGTTGCAGTGGCTTGACCATGATCAAGTGCATGTCATCGTCCACAATGTGCCCTTCCGTTCGGAAGTCGACTGGGTAGATGACCTCATCGTAACCATCGTCCTCATCGCCGTCCAAGTCAGGTGTCTGGCCACCGTGCCCACTATAGTGGAAGAAAAGGGAGTCATTCGGCCGTGCGTCCTTCACGAGCCAATGCATAGCTCGAAGAATGTTTCGCTTGGTCGGCTTGGACATTTCGTTTTGCTGATCGTCGGTCAAAATCACCATGTCTTCTCGTGCATAACCAAAGTTCTGGTTAAGATATGTAGACATGTTCTTCACATCGTTGATGCAACCTCGAAGCTGGCCTCGTTGTCCGAAGTAGTTGATACCGATCAGTAGAGCTTTTCTTCGTCCTGTGCAATTTGAATATTGGAAGCTGTAGCCGTTCGGAGCGCCTGAGCCGAAAGCCTGAGGCGCTGAGGGCGGTGGAGGCGGTCGACCATTCTGATTTACGTTCGGCATGCCTGGCCTTGGACCAGGATATGAGTTTGGCTGAGGGCCTGGTTGACCATAGCCTCCATAACCACCCTGTGATGGTGGTGGAGGATTGTTGTATCCATACGGGGCTATGTTCTGTGGTGGATTGTATCCCGCAGGTGGTCCGCCATATTGCTGGGGCTGCGGATAGCCACCATAGCCACCAGCCTGTGGAGGGTAACCCTGATAGCCTTGCGGAGGTGGTCCTCCATAGCCCATTTGAGGGTTGTAAGACTGCTGGGGAGGAGGACCGTAATTGTGCTGCTGACTGCCATGTGCGTTTGCGCCGGGGTAATAAGACATTGTGGTTGGAACGGGTGGATTTGAGCGTGCAGCACCCAATGCGATTTCACGTCTACACGGCAATTGATTCTGCAAATTCGTGACCACTAAAGTAGGCGAGAAGATATCGGAGAGGTCTTGAGTAGAGGTAGGTGGTCGTTGGCGAGGCTGTTGGACGTGTGAAGGCAGAAGTTGTGCTGTTCAGGGTCCGCAGTTTCTAGACTACCAACGAAAGATCGGGAGGAGTGGGGATGCCAACCAAACCACGCGTTTCGGGAGACACTTCCAAATTGATTGCTGACCTGGCTGGATCCAGACACGGGAAGACTTCAACTAAGCTTGGTCAAGTCCGGGGTACAGTCGGAAATCCGTGGCAATAGGAATGCAGTCTCAAACCCCTCAGGTACTGTCGATTACTTTGGAAACTCGTGATTGATATACAGCGTATTAAGTGCCAGAATAGCAAGAAATCCAGGAAGCGTTTGCATCACAATATTTTGAGTTGTTTGGCATTACGGATGTACCGGGGGGCGCAGGAAGCAAGCCGCACCTGGCACAGCTGACCAAACGCTAGATGGTGTTCTACTCTAGCTGCATGCCAGCACATCTTTGGACATCATTCAGATCATGCAGACGAAGTTGCGCAGCCGCCGTGACTGTTTTCAAGCTTGAAGACCACCTTCGAACTTGTGGCTGTCACTGTGTGACAGGTGCTCTCCTGAGAAGGCGTTCCAGGACAACGAACTCCTTTGTGCACTAACTTACTGTATGCAGGCTTTTGGAGTTCTGTTCCCGGAGCGGCATGGCTATATTGAATTGGCTTGCACCTTCGAAACGACAAGGGACTGTAGATGCCGATGAGTGATGATAAATGATGCTAAGCTGATGTTATGGTATGGGTCCCAATTACTGCAGTTGTGGACACCACATAGCTATCAAATACTCGTACTCGACATCTGAAGCTGACGTTCCGAACTGTTGGGAGAGTCTTTCTGTAGCATCGGATATGCGATCCCCTTACAGTCAGCGTAGAGTATCCATAAACAACATAGCTCGGATCGTGCAGAACTACTGTATAACCACGATTCATGGAAAAGTCCAGCACGAAGCCTCACGGAATCACCCCTGCGTTAGCCCTCGAAGTTGCGTAGTTCGTGCATTGTGGCTTCGTCCTTCACCGACTGAAAGGATATCGCGAATTCTTTTGGCGAAACAGATTTGGTGTATATTGCTTCTGCACATTTTGCATAACCAGCTGAAAGGAGATGAGTTCCCGGTTGCGCATGTCATCGATCATGCAAATGACCACTGGCTTAATCAATTCAATTCATACCTAGGTACCGTTCTCATCACTTCGTTGGTATCAAATCTAAAATTTCCCTTCTTATGCCCGGCATATACCACGCCCAAAGGATGCACGCTAATGTGTCAATCAGGAAGCACTTTTGATTTCCCGCTTTCACGATTGTCATGTTTGTCATTCGCCCAGAGGAAATCTACCTTCGAGGCATGCCACCTCGGCCCCTTCCCCTTAGCGCACGCTGAGCGGCACCAGGCGGCAGACCGCGTTGTGGCCCTTGAGGCGCTTCACTCTGTTCGTTCTTAATAGTTTCGTCCACACTCAAAATCAGACAAGCTGCTTCCACCGCTGCTTGTATGGCATTGACTTTGACTAGTGCTGGCTCCCACACAAATGCGTCCATGTTATTTCTCACGCCTTCATTATCGAAATCGACCCCAGCCCAGGTGTTGCCTTTTCGATGTTCCACGCGCAGCCGATTGAGGATATCTGTTGAATCAAAGCCTGCATTGTCGCATAATTGTCGTGGAATGATTTCCAAAGCCTTGGCGAATGCCTTGACGATGGCTTGCTGTTTCGTAGGAACTTTCTTGTCGGCATGTCTGTGCAAATAACTCGAGATCTCCATCTCCGTGGCACCACCACCAGCCACAATCGTTTTGTTCTTGATAGCACGTTTCACGATCATGATAGCATCGTGTAAACTTCTCTCAACCTCCGCGATAAATTGTTCAGCACCGCCTCTCAAGATCAAGGTGCAGGTCTTTGCCTGTGGGCATTCACTGAACACATTGAACCGATCGCCACCGATTTGTTTTTCCTCAAAGTAGCCGCATGTACCGAGATGCTCGGGCTTAATGTCTGTGCATGTCGATTGTGTTGCTGCGCCAGTTGCTTGACATACTCTTTCTAAATCGTCTGAAGCGACTCTCCCTGCACAAAATACGTCTCGATCTGCGAAGTATTGCGTCGCTAAGTCGCCAATTGGAAGTTTGCTAAGGACGACCTTTGCACCTGTTTGGTACAGAGCTTCCATTTTGTTGAATATGATTTGCCATTCTGCATCCACAATTGCCTGGTACTCGGACACCTGATCGACCCGTACTTCAGCGTTGTCTTTTTCTGCTTTCAATTCGAGTTCGACATTCAGGCAGACAATCTTGGGATTTTTGAAGCTTTTGGGTTGTTGTTCGAAGCCGGCATAGGAGAAGGTCTTCTTGAATGAAACACCCTTGATGAACATAGAATCCTGTAGACCACCACCCTGAACCTTCTTCATGCCGATGAGCTTCTCGTTCAGATCGTCCTGGTCAAGGGAAAAGACAGCATCGACAACCACTAGACACTCGTTAGCAATTGTATTGTGTCGATAGTGTGGTGCGTACTCTTCGTGAAGAAATCGGCATTTCGATGTATCAGCTTGCTGCTCATGGCTGTGGCTGCCAATTTTCGCAGGGTATCGTACTCGCTGCCTTCTGTGGTGCTGACTGAGATTTCTTTGATCTTATTCACAGCCATCTCACCCGCCCTCCGTAAACCTTTTATTATAGTCTGGGTGCTTACACCAGTCTCGACGTGGTCCTTGATCTCTTTGAGAATTTCTCCTGCCAGCACAACAACTGAAGTTGTACCATCTCCAACCTCCGCATCTTGCGATCGAGCGATGTCTGTGAGGATTCGTGCAGCGGGATGTACAATGTCTAGAAGTTTCATCACGGTCGCGCCATCGTTTGTGATTGTCTGTTTGCCATTGCCGTCGACGAGAAGTAAATCCCCACCATATGGTCCTAATGTTGATTTTATCGTACTCTGAACTGCTAGGCAAGCGTTGATATTCGAGAGGACCTGCCCCTTGCCCTGTGAGGCATCTGTGCTATAAAATTGTTAAGACTTGCGATCGAAGATGGGACAGCTAGATACCATACCCTTCTTTCAGGACTATAATAGTCGGCACTTGATTTCCGAATGCACTCATGTTGAATAACGTAGCACGTCTCAAAGGGCTATGGATATGGTGAAAGGTTGATCAACAAGCAAATGCCAGATGTTTGGGCAAGGCTGCCCATTTTCTGATGCGCGGGCAATAATTTCGCGAAAGTCAAACTACGGTACTTCAGGCATCAAGCAGCCCACCAGGCACGAAACTCAAGCGAGCTAATGCTCTATCGTATATTGCATACTCGAGGACGAGTACATGTATGTTGATTAGATCTTCGACTGCACGATGTGTCAGGGCGACCTCGAAGCTCTTTATTTTTGAATCGGCGCATGGGTGGTGGTCACACCGTCTTTACCACTCTTAGCAAGTACAAAGTGTGAGGTACACAACTGTACAAGACATTGGTTCAAGGCTTCTGACCAATGCCACGAAGACGATCGTTTTCTCGTCATGTATAGCGACTCGGCCTATTTCGTGTTCTTCAATCTGGTTCTCATGAAAAGATTCCGTGACTAGCTGACCGTATCCATCATTGTAGAGGGAAAAAGTTCGTACTATTCCGGTATGTCGAGGCGAAACATCGACAGGAGTGTGAACATGGTTGGGACAAATAACCGTACAGTCATACAGTCGCACAGGACCAATGCATCCCAAGGACGACTTTCCCAGTAACAGCGAGTCATAGAAGTTAGTGCTGCTTCTACATACCTTTACTCGGCTATAAGAACAAGCCCGGCCGAGCAATGTACCAGGCTCGTCGGGCTGTGGAAACACAATGTTGTACTCCTTACGCTACCTGGTATTAAACTTCATGATGCGGTCCCAGGTCGGTGGGAAAGGATTACTCGGAAGACTGCTTTACTGCTTTTTGGCAGCATGCAGAGGCACACTCGCATTACAAGTATCAACAAGGAACGAACTCTCGGAGAGGTCACCATTAAACTGCCAAGCACCTTCTGGAATCCTCGTTTGATTGGCGAGGGGAGCACAGAAAACCAAGAAAAACTCTCACAAGCTTCGTGCAACAACATTGATCCGACAGTGGACCCTGCGCTAAGCTGCACTCCATTCTTTACTGTCTGATATCATACAATTCCCGTCATAATAACTTCTTCGCCGCATCTTCCTTCTATTCAACGTCCATCCACCAATACGTGTCACACACCTACCACCGATTCACTATCCTCTACAAACCACTACGCCGCCATTTTACATCACGTTCGACTTCTGCAAATAGTACAACTACACTACTCACGATGTCTCGTCGTATCCTTACCACTCTTCCCCGCGCTCTCGCGTCAACCTCTATTCGTCCAACCACATCCGCAACCATCAACAGAGCACCTGCCATCATCGCCTCATCACAGATTCAGCCATCTCAGCGAAGAAATTACCATGAGAGAGTTCTCGACCACTACTCCAACCCCCGAAATGTCGGCAGCATGAACAAAGGAGATAACGATGTCGGCACCGGACTAGTCGGTGCTCCAGCTTGCGGCGACGTAATGAAACTTCAGATTCGTGTCGATCCCAACACAAACACTATCGCAGACGTCAAGTTCAAGACTTTTGGTTGTGGTTCCGCCATCGCCTCCTCATCATACCTTACTGAATTGGTCCGAGGCATGACCCTCGATCAAGCGGCCAGAGTGAAGAACACAGAAATCGCAAAGGAACTGTGCCTACCGCCCGTTAAGTTGCATTGCTCCATGTTGGCAGAGGACGCAATCAAGTCCGCGGTGAAGGATTATTACACCAAGAACCCCAAGGCCAAGCAGACCGATTTGGGAATGAGCAGCGGGCAGAAGATGCCGAAGATTGAAATTGAGAACGTGACATCGACGACTGATACAGGAGCTGCTGCCATGGCTTGAGTGACGTTTTTCAAAATTGGTGCACGAGGCGTTAAAGAATATCAGGAGGAAAAAATCGATGCATGCACAATTGTCTCATAGCAGCGCAAGCGGGCAATATGACGGTCACCAGAATTAGCCACTACTACACAAAACGAACTATCGACTGTACAGCGATTACGTACATATAGTAGCATCAAGGCATACCCATCCTCACCTGAGACTGGGGCGCTGGTGCGAGCAGCAGATTGACGAACCATTCCAACGCATCTCCTTTGTATATGTTAGGCGGGCTTTGTTTATTCCATACGTACCTTTGATGGTAAAGAAACCATAGCTGAATTTGAATGCGAACCTGAACCCAATGTGTCATTTCTTTACCCAGCGGAATCATGACAGTCGATTTTTATGAATGTAGTTTCTGTCCTCATTGTGTCGAGGTGGCTGTCTATACTTGCGTCCTCAAAACGAGACACGGCGTAATTTGTTACGCCATGGCTTGGCGTGTAGAGAAGCCTGTAGGTATGTACACGCAGCTTGTGATACTCACCAGACTGGGGTATGCATCAAGTATCAAGTATCAAGCTGGCTTATTGTTCTAGTGCGGAAAGGATATATCTACATCCTCTGCCCTACCTTTAGTATTAGTATACCTAGGTGGTGTGTCGTCGTTTTTCGGAATATAAATGTCCACGCAGCCCGTAAGCACTACCTACCTAGCTGTCAGCAAAGACAATGTCGTTCATTGTTTCCTACTTAGGTACTACTACTCCTCCACTACTCGATATCTAGTTTAAGCGTTTACGACATCGGCCTAGATAGATAGACTTTTTGCTCGCTTGGAGTTTGAATTTGAATTCGAGTTAATCAAGCTTTTGGGGTGGATTGATTGAAAAAGCAAAATAAGACGCAGTGAGATGGTGGTTTGTGTTTCTCGATGATGTAGCACAGCGACAAGTACGTACTGTATGGTGCAAGTAGTAAATAAATTCATGAGTCTTGTACAAGGTTTGAATGCAGTTGGGTCCCAAGTCTATATACATACGTCCGAAGGATACAGATATGGTGGACAGGATACGTATGGTTTCACGCATTTATGATGTATTTCTTCTGGGGAGTTGCATATGTAGGGTTGATGAGTGTGAAAGTTCTCGGCGCACGAATACGAGTACGAATACTTCTGTGGTGCGCCTAGCAGGTTGGTTGTCAGGGAAGGTAGAGAGGGCATTTGGGGATGGAATACAGTGAAGGACGATGCTAGTGGTAGAAGAATCTGACCTCCTGTGTGGATTGTTGCGAGAGGGATATGTTGCTGCTCGACAACATAGAGAAACACAACGGGCAACAGTTGAAACGATTTAGGAAAAGTGTGGCATCTGCATTGTGCAAGTAAGTAGCTACTACAGTAGAAGTGGGGTGTCAATAAACCTCTACTTATATCACAACACACAATGGAAGTAAGTCACGTAGTCACTACCTCTACCTGTTCCCACCACCATAGCTAGTGAATCAATACTCTGGGGCGAGTATTCAAGCTGAAAATCGATTGGCCAATTCTTTCTGTGCACTGGAGGCCAGGGCGTCAGGCTGAAGTTGACTGGTCTGAGGCGCCAGGGCATGTTGGTGGATTCCATTGGTATTTGTATACGTATGTACGTAAGGTCGAGATCCAGGAAGGGAGATAGTCAGTCAGGCATGGAAGTCATGATGTATATGCATTCAATGACCTGCAATATGTTCAGGTCGTACTCTTCGGGATGGGGGCCTAAACAACAATGTGTATGGTCTGCGCAGTTGGTGCAGTGGTGCTAGCTTTGGCAAACTAGGACTTAGCGATAACTTCGACCTCTGAGGTCAAGGACTATACCATGCCCAATGCTAGGTATCCAAGACAATGAAAACGTGATAGAATCTATCAGTAGTATGGTTGATTCTGTTACCGCTGATGTAATTGGCTTGAATGAAGCTGTAATATCCATGGTGCGGGTTGGGCCTTTCTCTGAGTTTATGGTTGCTGTCCACAACGGGTGTATCGGCGACTTTGCGAATATGGACGAAACCATGATCCAGGTCTGTTGATATTAGCGATACACTAGGGTCAGCACATCTTGAGCAGGAAACACGGGAGGTGATCGTCACGGTAAATTTAACCCCTTCGGGCCTTCGGGCGTCGAGCCACGATCAACAAAGGAGATTGCGGGAGCTTCATGCGGCCTAGCATTGAATGCCTGACTCCCAGTCAAGGGTGCTGTTTGATGTCAAGTGGTCAGTGTTAGTGGAAATCCGAGCCCAGCACATGGTAAGGTGGTGTCACAAGCGGTCCGTCGGGAAGGCCCTTATGATGTAGACAAGCTGCGATGATGTAGGACTTGACATTGACGAAGCAGTCATGTCTCTTTGTCTTGCAAGACATTAAGAACAAATCTCTGTACACGATCGCGGCTGTGGATGACTGTTGCGAAAGCTCCGCATACTTAGCGAGCTGAGGCTAAGATAAGGTTGAAGGCACGAACCTGCCATTAGAGCGGAACTCAACCTTGCGCGAGCTTATTACCTGCTGCGGTGAAACAATCCGATTGACACGGACGGGGCGACCAGTACCTAGCACCGAGTTAGTCGTAGCAGGATCAAGTTTCTGACCTTGTCAATTCCACATCATCGCCGGTTTCAAGACTATGGTTTGTATAGCATCAGTCTCTTCGACTTCCGTGGTATCCGAGAGGAAGACGAAGAGTACCAAGTACAATACTGCAAGTATTTCATCTTCATACCGCTCATGACGCTGCCAAGGCAGCAAAATGCCACCTCTCATCCGTCTACCGACGGCTCGTGGTCTGACTCTTGGCGGCTGACCTTGATTTCCTCCTCCCAAACTGGCATCTTTATACGGCATATGACATCCACCTTTGTCATCACAGCAGAATGTGCATTGGACTTAGTCACCGCGGCGATTATTTGACATTTCGAGATGCATGTACTCCGTAATCGTTGAAGAAGACCCGATATTGTCGAGGTGGTGTCATTCGAGGACTCCCTTGTGTTGTCTCTTGCACCATAAGCATTTCGGCCGTTCAAGCAATGGAGGATAGCGGTTAATCTTATTTAAAGTTCGTAATTAATACTCCGATAGGTAATGTCAACTTCGCTGCGTAGACTGTATCACATACAGCACAGACTGGGTACCTAGGTGGTTTGGAAGATTTAAGTTCTCATGTAAGAAACCAACAAAGACGTATCCAGCAGTTCAGTGTGATCGGTATGCTGAATGTGGAATCGGACGATCAGGAATAGCATTTGTTCGCGAACCCTACCCTAGGTATTCTTGACAGAGCGTAAACTCAAACACTTCGGTTAACTCGGAACCGAGGAAACTTGGCGTTGAAATCATCTACTGTAAGACTGACAATATGCTGAGTAACGAGTATTCATTCACGGATGCAAGGAGACTGATCCGGCCGATTTGGTACGGTACTGTAGATTGCAAGCCCTTCTGTTGCGCGAACGAAACGGTGCAGAAAACGCCTTGTGGAGACAAATCCTTCTTGCGTCAACTCACATATACGCGGTGCAGAGTTTATTCAAGCAGTTTGGGTGGACCCTCATCGACAGCACTACAAGCATCGCTGGTCTGCTTCAAGTTCCAATTCCCGGGGTTCAGCCATCTCAGGTAGACTGACATGGAGCTGACGATACGTAATGAACGAGCGTGATTCGAACGATGGGAAATGTTGGTATTGACTTACAAGTTGTGGTAGACTAGTATTAACAATGGTTCTTTTGTGCGGATAAAGGGTAAAAGGCATGGCTAATCATCTGTCAGTTTTCCGATTGTGTATGAATGGAACTCATCTGTCATTCGATGAAGCGGTCGCCACCCTCATGTAGTTGCAACCTTTTCTAGGTAGGGTCTACGGAACTGTATAAGCGAGGACCTCCGCAGTGGTAGCCTTGCTAGGTGAGACGAACGAAACAGTTCGGCCGCATATCTTTCATCCCGTGTATCTCTTGTTATCTGTCGAAAGCTATTGCATAGTGTTGAGCGTTGCGCGAACCCCGAAGCAGCTGCTGCGCTGCTACATGCACCGAATGTCTCCCACGTTTCACACGCTTGTGGTACCCGCAACCCACGCTTTAGCCCGCCGTGAAACATCGCAAGTAAGAGCTAGCTGTATCGCGTTATCGGTTCTCATCTTTATACCTAGACAAGATAGATGAAATGGTCAGGGTAACACAGAGCGAATTTAGCATGCGCAATACGCGTTACAAAGTGCTAGCATTAGTTAAATTCATGAGTACAGTAGTCAATGTGCTCATATGATGCACTATGACATGACGTCCCCGCTTTGACAACGTTCGTGAAGCCCTGCGGTGTAATGGAATCTTTCGACCCTCGGGAGAGTCTCATTTTTAGTTTTCTGTTTGGTGGATGGTGCGGACAGAAGTCCAGTACCAAGAGTGATAGTCAAAGACTAAACACAGCCCTGAATCCGTTTGTCTCCAATGCTGTGCGGACAGTTCACCGCTTGTAGGTCGACAGCGAGGCTGCTTATGTTTATCTAGAACTGCTTCGTTAGGCTTGGAGTCTGCTACCTTGGTTTCGCGTGCGGAAAAGCAGCATTGATCGTCCGTCAGAAAAAGATGACCCATTCTTTCCTACCTGGAGTACCGGGAATGCATCAAGCACACCCCTAGCGAGCGCTAATACACGGGTTCACGTTCCCACTGGACTCCAGTCCCCTACATGGCAGCTGATGGGCGACATGAGGGGGCGCTTCGGCTCGAGCGATTGGTGAATGCCTGAAATGCTTGTTCTGGTTGCAAACTCGATAACGCCCGAGCGCTAAAACGGTATATTGCCAGTGACAAAAAGAGGCGATGGACAGCCCCTGCTGCTCATTTTCAGGCACTCAAAGACAAAAGAATCGCACACTTGATAGCTGTTGTTCTTGACTTTCTTAGTAGTGAAGCTGCGTTGGGTGATAATGACCAAGTCAAGCAGGAGTAGCATATCGGCGTGATTTGATCTTGAGTCGAGCGGTTGGCAAGACTTCTAGGAACTCCCCGAGGCACGAAAGAGGTCGAACACACCTGAGTTGGTGAAAAGTTAGGGCCCACCACTTTAGTTGGCGGGGAGCGGAATCTTGGAAGACGTCGTACACTAAATAGTGGAGGCAGCAGTCAACATCTTTCCAGCATTAGATGCCGTCAATTAGCTTATACCTAAAACAAGCAACAATGGGGTGAACATGGGTCGTGAGTAGTGTTTCTCACCCTACAAAATGGTTCATCATGCTCTCATCCCCACGAAAGAATGTACATTTGACAGTGCGTTGTTGCATCTCCACCGTTGCTCATGGAGTAAGGAAATGTGAGAAGTGCGACCGGGTGCACCCTCAGATCCCGATTGGAGCTCCAAGCTGCTAAGCGAGACCACGAGGGATGCTCAAAGTTATCATGGCTGAAGCACAGTAAGGAAAGCATACTCGCAGTGGTTATCATAAACTTGCATTTCCCTGCAGTCATGTGTAATAAATAGTCCCATGCACATCGTTCGTGCCACATGTTGGAGACACTGTGCAGCACTCCACCGATACGCATAACAGCCGCGCTGTTCTTGCCATACTTTCGTGAACACACGACGGGGTCCAGGCTGCAGCGTCAACTTCACGACAGATCAAATACATTGCTGATTTCTCTTCCCATAGCAGGTATGATACAGTGGCAGCATCTTAAAGATTATTGACAATCCCGCCAGGAATGTTCTCGAATCAGGCACCTACCGAGCAGTGAGCAAATCAACGTTGTTCCACTTCCAGCCAGATACGTGTCCGAGAAGCACGTGTGTAGCTGAGCGAAAAGGAAGTGATCTAATCAGATTTTCGACGATACCGTTAGAGCCACACCATGAGCCATAATCAACTCGCATCTGAGAAGACTGGAAATGGAGGAGCCAAAAGAAAGGGATTTCTGAAATCCATCAAAAGAGGGAGACAAACCAAAGTCAGCTTCTGCCGATGTGCAGCATTAAACCTCCCATGCGGAGATCCTCTCAATATACATTGTTGTTGCGTCAACATCCTACACAGCGCTTGCCAAGCCCAGTGTGGTTGTCGTTGCGATCCAGTTGCTCGAAAGTGACAGATGAGGCCAAAAATAGGTCACAGGTCGCTATCGGAGGACCAGTCACGTTTGCGCTCGAGAAGAAACCTCAGATACAGCGTTCGAAGCAAAAAACATGAATAGGTTGAATAGTCAGAATGCATGGAGTGGTATCAATCACTATCCGTCGTTTCAAAAGTGAAAACTTCGGGAGAGGTGACAGCCTTCTGACACGCACCACCCTCACAGTGTGCCCATAGGTACCCTGAGCATATGGAGGTAGTATTTCGCAAACAAATATCCTTATCGCAGCATACAGGAAGCAGGTGGAATGATAGAGCAGAAAGCGCGAGAGAGTGGTAGAGTATCACGTGATAAAAGTCAATGCTTGGCAGCGGAGAATGGAAAGTGCCGCGCACCTGTACGCACCTGCACCTGCATCTGCTCCGCGTCTGCCCTTGCACACCTTTTTGTTGACATTGTAGCATGACCTCGACGCTACAATAAATGATCCAGCCATAAACACGACTACCATATCACGAAGCACCTGTACCTTGAATCTCTCACGAGGAAGGACTTTACTTCCCACTTTTGCAAGCAATCAACATTGCGTTCAATCCACAAATAAACGCTATACCATACCTCTTGTTACAAGAAGACTCCTTCCTACACAATTCTATACTACCACAAATCCATCGCTTCCGCCTTAACGACTAGACCACTTTGTCTAACGAGTATAATCGTTCAGTCTTCGAGATGACGGATGCGTTAGCGGCTCAGATGGGTCAGACCTCAATCAAGGATGATGCCAATTGGAGAGATAACCTGAAAGCACCTACAAAAGATAGCAGACATCAGACAGAGGATGTCACTGCAACGAAAGGGCTGGAATGGGAAGAGATGTATATCAAGCGGGAATTAATGATGGGCATCTTCGAAGCTGGATTTGAGAAACCGTCACCTATACAGGAAGAGGCCATCCCCGTGGCTTTGACAGGGAGAGATATTCTAGCAAGAGCCAAGAACGGCACTGGCAAAACAGCTGCTTTTGTCATACCTACTCTGGAGCGCATCAACCCAAAGAAAGCGAAGACGCAGGCGCTGTTACTTGTCCCCACACGAGAATTGGCTTTACAGACGTCTCAAGTATGTAAAACTCTCGGAAAACACCTCGGTATCAACGTCATGGTCACAACTGGAGGTACAGGATTGAAAGACGACATCATCAGACTAGGAGAACCGGTACACATCATCGTCGGTACCCCAGGAAGAATATTGGATCTTGCGAGCAAAGGTGTTGCAGACCTGTCCGAATGCCCCATATTTGTCATGGATGAAGCCGACAAGCTGCTCTCGCCTGAATTTACTGTCGTAATCGAACAACTGCTCTCTTTTCACCCCAAGGACCGACAAGTCATGCTCTTCTCCGCAACCTTCCCTATGATTGTCAAAACCTTCAAGGACAAACATATGCGCAATCCCTACGAAATCAATCTCATGGATGAATTAACCCTCCGAGGTATCACACAGTACTACGCTTTCGTTGAAGAGAAGCAGAAGGTGCACTGCCTCAACACGCTCTTCTCCAAGCTACAAATCAACCAGTCTATCATCTTCTGCAACTCGACTAATCGAGTTGAATTGCTCGCCAAGAAGATCACTGAGCTCGGCTATTCCTGCTACTACTCCCATGCTCGCATGCTTCAACAGAATCGAAATAAGGTCTTTCACAACTTCCGTGCTGGTGCCTGCCGAAATCTTGTTTGCTCTGATCTTCTCACCCGTGGTATCGACATACAGGCCGTGAATGTTGTCATCAACTTTGACTTCCCAAAGAATGCCGAAACATACCTTCACAGAATAGGTCGATCTGGTCGATTTGGTCATCTCGGACTGGCAATCAATTTGATTAATTGGGATGATCGTTACAACCTCTACATGATTGAACAGGAGCTCGGCACTGAAATTCAGCCTATTCCCCCCGAGATTGACCGAAGCTTGTACGTCTATGACAATCCAGAGAACATCCCTCGACCTATGCCTACCTCTCAGCCACAGGGTGCTGCTGGCACGAATGGTGCACCACAACCATTCGAGCCCCAACCATTTCAAAACACTCGAGGTAATTACGGTAATAGAGGCGGGTATAGAGGTCGTGGTCGGGGAGGTGGCCGAGGCCGTGGTGGAGGTCGAGGTGGCCAACAAAACAGCCTACCTCAACCAACTCAAGCATAACCTTACACGTCAAGGTTGTTGCTTGCTTTTGTTTTTTCCCTTTGTTTATGATGAATGCAATGCATTAGCTGGGAGTTCTTTGTGACGTGCGAAGCAATTGCTTTGCACTCGGACGGCGCAAACGATTGTTTTCATTGACTGGAGACCTCCTGATATCCATTACAAGTTTTGAAGAGGCTAGCACAACTCGTGTTTTGGAGTTGTCTTACAGTGTATCGATAAGGATGCGGTTATGGTTGAACGAGTTACATGGTTGAGGTGCCTCTTCTGGCCCAATTACCGGTCAGCAGTGGCGTCTTGTGTGCTATATGGCAGACTTCAGAGGCTCGATGCCTCGGTTCTCGACGTTCTTTTATGACTATGCTAATTGCGATACCTCTATGATGCTGGCCAACATACAAATGCTGTCGATGACATTCATAATTCGACATTTCAAACACTACTTACGACCACCCGAATCCATGCCCCTGCTTCTCTCTCTCACTACACGTCTCTTACGAATGAGACAATCACACACATACACATAAATTGTTCGCTATTCACTACAACTTCTCTGCCTTCACCGTCCTTATGAAGGCTCAATTTGACAATAATTGACCTCGTCCACTTGAATCACGCGCATGTCGGTCACATTTCCATGACCTGTCATCTCATAAACCTTCATTGTTGTTCAACAGAAACCAGAAGCAAATTTCAGCCAAGGATAGATGCTAGCAGGTCTATAGAAAAACCAAAAATCACAAAAAAAGAAAAGGACATGATGGGATATCAGAAGTCATTTGGTACAGCGAGCGAAAACTACAAGGCGCATCTGCTCAACACCAAATCAAGCTGAAACCCAAACGCTGAAGAGCAGTTGCAGGTCTTTACCTAGACTAGCGACTGTAAAGTACCTAGCTAGTCAGTGCTCAGATTGATCATTCGAGAATAAAATATCTTTCTGTCCGATACAAGCTCCCTACTTTGACCTTTCCTTGCTCCTCCCATGTTTGATCCTTCACCTCGATCTAATCTATTTTGCTGTAGGCTACCTATCTTTTCAGGCGGGCATTGTTATTCGTCTTCGTCGCCGATGAATATTCTACTTACAGCAGTCCAGTTTCTATACAAGTTCTTATATATTATCCACCAACTGAAATGGCAGAAGACCTTCTGTGGAATGACAGCATCACAGATCTATTCAAAACCATAGGTAATCACGTCCTCATTACCATTCTCCACAAAGCTTACACTGATACTTCATAGCATTTGATCGACTCGTATGCCAAGCAAGCTGAGTATCTCGTGGTTAGCTCTTTCCACCAAAAATCAAGTCTTGATTTCTCAACCACCCAGAGTACAAATGTGCACATACTTTCATTGATCAACAATACATGTTGATTTATTTCAACCCACGTACAGTATTCACACTCCTCGCATCCACGGTTGTGATGCCACGATCCGTCATGAACGGTCGTGACGTGCTGCATGGATTTGAACGCATCTTCATGAGCCTTGAAGTTTACGATCTTTATCGAGAGGCCTTCTCAGAGTGTCAGACCATCTGGCAGAATACATGACTTTAGCTGCGAAGAGTTCGGCACATCTAATCCGTCCTACTACTACCGACGAAGCAAACGACTCTAACGAACAGGTCAAGACATCTTCAATGACACAGCCATCATCTACTACGACATGAGATCAGAATATCCCGCGATCCCTCTCTCAACGATAAAACATGTTGAGACCGATTAGTAGGATTGTGGAATGTAAGGATGGGTATTGTGGGACTTATTCGTGGTGGCATGTTACTACTGCTGCTTAAGAGGGGAAAGTAGGGAGAAATAGCGGATGGTGGATGGGGGCATGATTGTGTTTGGACGAGGAGTTGTTGATAGGTATTGATGTCGATATGAACTGAAATGGAAATACAGTAGATGGGTTGGAGGATTCGTGCATTCAGCACCTTGTCTAAGTACAGTACCCTGTCATCAGTGAAGCCTGGTTGGTGCGTCCTCGCTTCTGTCTATCTACGGTACATGTTATTTAGCTACATACGTATGCGTGTATGTAGGGTAGGTACTGTACGTATCCTGACGGACGTTATGTTGTTGTGTCACCTGTACAAATGTAGTTCGTTGGCTGGAGTTTGTACAAGGACCTTGCTCAGTACGCAGTGAGAGCAACTGCCTATCCATGATCATCAACCTATACCTACCGTACGTACCTAGCAAGTGATTTACTTCAAGCTATCTCGAGACTCTATATCTATGTGTTCGAAAGCAGTCTCTTAGATCTATCTACCGCTTTACGTAACGTAGGCTCTGTTCATGAACTTGAAACCCGCGTATTGTATCTGCTGGGTGCCAGTGTAGATGGAGGATGCAAGTGAGCTTTCTAGTTTCGTATGGGAAACTTGGTGATGAGATTGTTGTCGTTGGAAGACAGTTGGGTGGACTCTTTGGTTGTATGCTATGGGGAATGTTCGAAGGCTGAATTCAATGGAGTGGTGTACCTATGTGAAAGACCACTTACCGTAGCTGGGAGACTATAAAGCAAGGTACATGTAAGTAGCGTAGAAACGCCGAGGGTTGGTTGGTCATTATTCATCATTCTCATAGCATACCTATTCGTAAGTCTAGTATCAAAAGTATTTTACTATATAGCAAGCACACAAAATGCACACTGCTTGATATAGTATATGCATTCATTAATGAAACACGCTCTCACTCCAATTGCTAAGCCTTTTCCTATTGATCTTTCTTGGGTCCGTCATACCCTGTTCCACACCAACGACTTTGATCCAGTTTGCGAAGATTTCTGGTCTTACATCTCTAGCCGTGGCATAGCGATCGTTGTACGCGATGTAGTGTTCGCCTCCTCCGCTGTGCTGTCTGACTGGTGTCGGTTCTGGCGTGGGGTATGGCACTGGGTTAGCTGGGTGTCCAAGGGGGTAGTTGTTATGTCCGCCGCTTGGGACACGTTGGTGTGGTGGTGGTGGGTGAGGAGAAGGAGGGTATCCTGGATGATGTCCGTGTGCTGTGCCGCCGCTGGGTGTACGCGGATGGTGTTGGGGTGGCGTGTGATTATGGTGATGTATTGGCATGTTGGTCTCGCGGGCATCTAGTTCGATGTCCTCGCTCTCTTCGAGTGTAACAATGACAATGTATTGACCAACCATGAGTACTTTATCGTCGGGTCGAATCTCCCACCCTTGTTCTTCTCTTGTCACTGGTCTGAGTGGACTGAGAGAGAATTTCCTATTGTCGTCACGGAAGTGGACTTCAACGAGCTCCTCATTGATCCACCTGACATTTCGGACTTGTTGTCTGTGCGCTTTCACGTGTAGCTGACCATCAATGAGAATGAGATGGTAGGGCGACCAATGCACTACACCACTGCCCGAGACGCTGCTTGGAAATATTGTTTGCTCGATAGGTTCATTGCTGGTATCGATGTAGGCGTTGTCAAGTTGACCTTTGATACGCTCAGCTCGAGCAAGACACTGCTCAATTTCTGGCATTCTCTGCTTGATGCCGACGATCGTCTCTCGTGTCTCTTCAGCAATGCGTTTACCATCGTAGCGGTGAAGCTCGAGTGTAATCCTATGTAGAGTAGTACGCACCTTCCGGGTGTCCGCCGCAAGGTCGCGGATTAGATCTGTTCTTGATATTTTCTTGCCCTCGATTTTGTAAGCTACTGCAAGTCGTTGGTCGCCCAGCATCGCTTCGTGGAATGTAAGCCGGCCACAAGAGTTGATATCTGGATACATGATCGGACGGTCTTTCTTGAATGGATTGAGCTTGCCTCGAGGTGCTGCGAAATATCGATTGACGATACTGAGAATCTGGTTCGTCTTTTGAATAGCTTGATTCAGATAGTCGTTGACAATCACCTCATTGATCGCTAGGTTGTACGTTCGGCGTTGCCCCGTAATCTCTGTTAGAGGGTAAGATCCAAACAGCATATTGGTAATCTTTTGGTGATCACTGACGTCTATGCTGTACTGACGTTTGTTGGTCAATAAAGAAGTTACTTGACCAGTCCGCTTGCTCGTGCCAAGGTCCATGAATGGAATTTCATTGATTGTGGCAGCTTCTTCACCATATTGGAGGTGATTGAAGACGTATGAATCTTTGATACCATCGCCCTCTGGATATTTGATGACCCAAGATTGATCGCATTGGCCCATCTGCTCAGTATAGCCAGGCAGTACGTATTTTTGACTAATGAGCCTTGTCAAGAAAGAGTTCCATGTATCCTCCTCATCATCGGAGAGATGCTGGGTCTGTTGTGTGTTGACAGCCAGGAACATCTCTCGGGCGAAGATAGACTTGTTGATTGATTGCAATGGCAATACCTTCAGTACAAGGATTTCGATACTCGATCGATCGGCCTTGATACGGTAGGTTTTTTCGAGAAACGAAGCGATATCGCCAAGATCGTCATCGTTCAGGAGTGAGAGCAACAGAGTGAGCATTTGCAAGAATTTTGGCTTGACGAGGGCTTGCTCCTTGTTGTTCCGTTGGCCAGGGACCGCCAGGGAGTTGTAGCAAGCGGCTGACTTCGAGATAATGTTCTTGATGCCGACGCTAGTCGTAATAGTCTCGAACATAGTGCCATGATCAATTCCGTATCTTGTGTTCTTGCTGCGTGCTATCTGTCGCCTTGTCGACATGCGAAAGAGTATTGGACTGCGGATGGCTAGGCGTCGAGCATTCTCCACCATGGTTTCCAGAAGTCTAACTCTACTCTCTGTACTTGTGTTCATGTCGACGCTTCCATTGCGAATAACCTGGTGAAAGTCAATCACAAGACCGAAGAGACTGGACTTGTCGACCTCAATAAAGGTGGCTTCGAGGTCGGTGCTGCCTGGTAGAAGCTTGTTAACAATAGTTACATTGTCACTGTCTATGGTCAAGACACTGTCCTCTCGAGAACGCAAGGAGAGCGCCCTGCTGAGGGCAGTATCAGATGTGTCCGGAGGGCGGCGTCCTTTGATCCGTTTCACCACATCGGGAGTGCAATCAATGTGCCTCAAAGTGAGTTTGTCGTCAATCTCAATATTACGCAGCAACCCTCCGGCAGTGAGGACTCTCCATCGAGGACTCTTTTGGTTCGGCTCGGCAGAAGTCATGCCTCTCTGCTCGTCTTGATTGACCGACATCATGTCTGCGCCGCCTAGGAACACCATGGACACCGTAGGTGATAGCGCACCAGGGACGACATCACGAAGCTGGGTCGCGTTGTGATAGGAAGCCTGGAAGTAGAGATTGTCGGTAATTCGCTCGAAACCTTTGAAGATCAACTCTGAATCTTCGATGGGAAATTGCTTGTCCGCAAGCTCTTGAAGTATAATTTCCTTATTGAGATACTCGTAGTTTTGTGATACGGGTACGAGATCAAGGCTACCCAGGAGATCGTTAGGGTCCTGGGGTCGCCCATCTTGAGCGAAATCGAAATTGTCTTGCGCATGGGCTCTAGACATAGCAATTGCGGAGAACAGACACACAGAATATGAGACTTTCTCACCAAACCTCGAATGTATTAATGGTAACAAGATTTGCTGAAGACCTCTATATAGATAGGATGTAACATAGCAGGTACAAAGTGTGGGTTGATTCGAAGTGGGTAGATACAACCCACGAGGAATTCAGCGGGCTTTCTAGTATTTCCTAACTTTCGAGGGAAGCGCATGGTCATTGAACAATGTTGAGTGAAGCGGCATCATGCATGGCAGCTGCATAGCCAGCAAGGCAAGGCGCAAGGTTGAGTTCGTGAGAAGAATATGAACTAGGTTAAGCCACATTCTCCGACAACAAGTCAGTCAGCCTATCAGCGTTCAACCAGCCTACATGCACAGATACAATCATGCATCTCAGAATGCATAGAAGCTTCGGCAGGCAATATTTGCCTGTTCACATTGAAGGCTTTCTTGATGAACAGATGTTGCGAGCAGATGTAAAGGCTGAAAGATGTACAAGGGGCGCCTGCACGGTGAAGGAAGCAGTTTAGCGAGCCAAGAAGTTGTTGTCAATGCAGCTGCATGAATGTTGCAGATCCGAGCACTTCGAGTTCTGGCCACGGCTAAATCCACCAATGCTCCAATACCACGATCCTGATCAGGCTGGCCAGATTCGTTCCATTAGGTGGACGAACTTCGATCGGTTGCGTTGTTGCATCGATTGCTGTTTGAGCTAACCGAGAATGGTAACGGCTTGGTTTGCCTTGCGAAAGGCAAGCTCGGTGAGCCAACAAACAGATGTCACAAGGTTTATGCCACGACGTTCGTGTAGCTAGCCGAGAGGCCGCCCACTGCTGGTCTCTCATGAAGTCCTTGATACATTGAACAATGAGTAGCTTTGACGTGAGAGAGCATTTCCACTGGCTGAACGAAGATTAGGCAGCGTGGCGCCGAGTTACTCAGAGCATGATTAGCCAGCAGCATGAGTACAAGGTATCCCTCATAAGTATAGCAATCCGAAAGTGCGGGTCCCTCCAGTGGGGATATGATGTTGTCTTTTTGATTGGTAGAGACTCAAGACCTGCCGTCTTACAGCCAATAAGACAGGCGATGTCACGCCTACATTGGCTGGACCCGCAGTTTCCAATTGCCATACTTATGAGCGACACCTTGTATACATGATTTTGAGAAGTCCTGTGTACTGCCGATTGTCGTCTGACTCAATGAGTAGATGCAAATCTCCTCAGCAGCCAATTACTCCCGTGCTCCAAGTATTGCGCTTTCGTGACTGCGAATTCCTCGACCACATTGCGATGGTTGCAAGCCAGCCTCGCTCCACCGAGCCAAGTGCTCGTTATCGGGTCGTCCATACTTCTCACACGTACAGGCCACTCACTCTTAATCTTCCCTCGCAATTCGTCTTGCAATCTGTCAACGAACCCTGGAATTCTCGCATTGCCGCCAACAACGAGAGTGTTCGCAAGCATTGTAGCCTGAACTAGAGGTGGCAACTTCGATAATGATTGAATGACGCAATCCACTAAACCAGGCTGTTGAGACGCGATATCAGACGGATTGAAAATGATTTCTGGAACTGTAAAGCGTTCGTTGCCTAGCGTCATCACAATCTCATTCGAATCCGAATTTGTCGTGGCGAGCTTTCGTTTTCGCACAGCAGCAGCTGAAGGGTCGTGAGGTCGGGCGAAGCCACGAGTTAGCGTTACACCGTCCGGCAATACGTAGTCGATCAGTATACCTCCCACCGGACCAGGGCCATTCAGATCCATATCGCCGGTAGTGGTCGACACTGGTGGTTCCTGTCGGTTCTTATTCCCTTTCCATGTCTTCTCGAGGTCTGTTTTGAGGTGCCGGCTGACAAATGCGACATCATCCTTGATATCGTTGACAATCTTCGTGTCTTGATGTAAATCAAAATGCCGTATCGAGATAGTCTCCTTGAGTAGATTTGTCAAATGCTTCCCTCCAAAGTTCAGCCGTCGAATAGCCCGCTGGATTGGCCAACCTTGGAAACACGGCGTGACGGTTGTGTATGAGTATCCGCTGTCGATTACTAGTAGACACTCCATGGGTAAATTCGACAAGGACGATTGTGCCTTGGGCGCATCTGCATTCTCAAAGACCGGGTGAAGGTCATTGTACGCGTTCAGAGACGGTCCTGGATCCGTCAGTCGTCCTGGTCGATCTCGCGCTTGCAGAATGTTTATTCACCCACCAACGACGCGTAGGTAGCCTCCAAAACCCCACTCTTCCATAATGATCTCGTCGGCGTTCTTCTGCAGCGCAGGCATCGTGTTCGGCGTCTCTGCGTAGAGCAATGTGGTCTCTTCCGGACTCTCAATTAGGGTCTTCGAACCTGCGGTCTTCTCGTCGAACAAAGTGTAATCCCAGATCTCTTTCTCCGCTTCCCAATTCACAAGTTGACCATTCTCGACTGGCCGGCGAAAGACAGCTTCACTCCATTGAGAGATCTCGTTGGTCTGAGATGCAATGTATGTCTTCCGCTCCCGCGATCGGACTATACAGTTCGGTATCGTGTCGCAGAGTTGTAATTTCTCGGGATCCGGTACATTGTCGCTGGGCGCAAAGCCGGCCTTGATACTGTAGGCGCCGTTATCAAGGATGAATGATGGTCGTGGCAGGTCCGATCCTGCCCGGTTTGAAGGACGGTTCGCCCTTGCCATGTCGAGTAAGATGCGTTGTCATATCCAACACTCTTACACTCCTTGAATGTACTCGTACAAACCGTTGAACACAATGCTGATAGAGCAATGTCACGTGCCAAAGCGTTTCGTGCTGCAAACGGCCATTCACGACCTTTGAATCAAGCACAAACTGCCCTTTTGGGAAAGACAAGCTACCACTTCGAGCACTACTGTTCTTCAGCTTGACGTCACTTTGAATGGTGTAGTTCGGAGCCCACCAACGTCTTTAGAATACATGGATTGATCTTCAACACACTCAAGGACATAAACCTCAAGAAATATACACTGAGATCAACACTACCGAATCATCGCTTAGTAGCAGCCAGTTGATGCTACCTGAGACAATCAACATCACTTCACGTTTGACCACGCTATAAATTCGCAGTCATGGCCCCCACTAGAAACATCAATGACCCTCCTCCTGGCCCGAACTACGATTCGACAGGCATAGAGCACTATGATATCCCAAAATTCACTTTCTCAAACACCACTGTTCTCCCTAACATCAGAGTCGCCTACCGTCAATTCCCACCCACGTCCGGCTCCTCGAAAGGATATGTTCTAATCCCTACCTGTTTCTCCGGTGTCATCAACTCAACCTTTACATTCACGCCCTCCTCCACCCCAGAATGCACAGCTCTTTCCGAATACCACGTCATCGTCGCCGCCATGCTTAGCAACGGTGAATCCGCCTCGCCTTGCAATACCCCATTCTTCCCCGAGGCCGGCGAACTTCACTACGAAGACTGCATCAACGCACAATACCACCTCCTCACCGATGGCCTCGGCATAAAGCAGTTGGAAGCAGTGATCGGCTTCTCCATGGGCGGTCAACAAGCCTACCACTGGGCCGTCATGTATCCAACCTTCGTCAAGCGGATCGTCGGCATCTGCACCAGTGCCCGTACATCGGGGCACAACTACGCCTTCCTTGAAGGTCCAATCACTGCTCTGACCAACAGTCTGGACTACATCGCATACACCGAGGTCAAGCAGAAACGGGCCCGTGGCGAGGACGTCGGCGCGCACCTGTTGGAGGTCAAGCCGAAGAGAGGTCTGAGAGCGTTCGCACGGGCGTACGCCGCGTGGCTGACGAGCGGACCATGGTTCAGGGAGAAAAATTGGCAGAAAATTGCCGGCTGCAAAAGTGTGGAGGAGTGGTTGCAGCAACGTGAGGGTGCATACGAAGCCATTGGCTGGGATGCAGATGACTTATTGGGTTTGGCGAGGATGTGGCAGATGGCCGATATCGGTAAGACTGTGCGAAAAGAAGAAACCACTCTTGGCGGAGGACTAGGCAACGACGAGGAACTAGAAGCTGCACTGGAAAGCATTCAAGCCAAGGTGCTACTAATGCCGTGTAGGACAGATCAGTATTTCGCGGTCGAGGATAATGAGAGTGAGGCACGTTTTCTGAAGGATGGAAGAGTTGAAGTTATTGAGAGTACTTGGGGACATATAGCTGGTGGTGGTGCTAATGCTGAAGATGTGAAATTTATGGATGCGAAGATTGCCGAGTTTTTGAAGGACTAAGGACGATTGTGGTATTCTAGGCTCTTGTTGAAGTTTGAGTCAAGATCTGGTACTTATGTTCCAAGCTGACAGGGGCTTGGCCTTGGTGTGTCGAGAATGCTGACCACCTCTTATTGCGTTGCTGATGCAACAAGCTCGTACTGTACAAAAAGTCAGCCCAAGATAACACTGGCTCCTACGTGGTTATCCTTGGATCGGTAAATGTTTGGGTAAGTAATGCGATAGTCACGTAGCGCCCATGCGCATGCGGAATGCCCTTACATACTAAATCAGCGATGCGATTGTTCGTGAAAGCTACAACATAGAAGATGATGTGTCATAGCCACAAGTAAAGTAGCGAATATTGTGTGGCGGTGCACGTTTACGGCACACGACGGTCCGAACCTTTTCCGTTCGTATTATGGCTGAGCAGCTGAGGAAGGCACCTCCGTTTCGTACATCTTGTTCCTGCAGCTTACCCACGGCCCAATGGGTTTGAGGTAGCACATCTTTTCGTTCGATCCGTATCCTCGTCAGCACGTGAGGTAAGCTCTACAGATCTGATGCATACGTATCTCGATGAGGTTCTTCCATCGTACCCCTCAGCTATAACATGTGAACTAGCTGCATTACTATGAGACTTCTGCCATCTATCGCACTCACCTTCATAAGTCTTATCTCGATTTACCTCTGCTTCGCTTACTTTTCAACGACTCCATCTACAGTTCCAGTTGTCGGAGAAGCCACCATGGACGGCGGTCACGGCATACGAATGGTAGCCTACTTCGTGAATTGGGCTATTTATGCACGCAATCACAATCCTCAGGATCTGCCCGTCGACGATCTAACGCATGTGCTATACTCATTTGCGAATGTCCGACCGGAGTCGGGAGAGGTGTACTTGACTGATGTCTGGGCTGATACGGACAAGCATTATCCTGATGAGAGTTGGAACGATGTCGGCACAAACGTTTATGGTTGCGTCAAGCAGTTGTTCTTACTAAAGAAACGTAATCGAAATCTCAAGACACTGCTTAGCATTGGTGGGTGGACATATTCTGGTAATTTTGCCGCCCCAGCTAGCACGGAAGCAGGACGACGGACGTTCGCTACGACGGCTGTTGCGTTGTTGGAGAATCTTGGGTTCGATGGACTTGATATCGATTGGGAATATCCTCAGAACCCTGCTCAAGCTGAGGACTTCGTACGGTTGCTGCATGAGGTCCGGACAGCCTTGCACCATGCCGAGCAGAAGCGTCATGGTCGAGCCCATTTTTTGCTTACCGTTGCCTGCCCTGCAGGGCCGGAGAACTTTGAAAAATTGCGGATCGCAGAAATGGATCAATATCTAGACTTCTGGAACTTGATGGCATATGACTATTCGGGCAGCTGGAATACCCGAGCGGGTCACCAGGCGAACCTACATCCGAGTCAGCGATATCCGGAGACAACTCCATTCAGCACGAGTGCAGCATTGGACTTCTACGTTCACCACGGGGTCAGACCGCACAAGATCGTCATGGGGATGCCATTATATGGTCGGGCGTTTGCATCGACACAAGGGCCTGGCACACCATTCAGCGGCACTGGCGAAGGAAGCTGGGAGCAAGGTGTATGGGACTACAAAGTGCTGCCACAACCAGGTTCGCAGGTTCACTACGACCAAGAGATCTGTGCGAGTTGGTCTTACAATCCCTCAACGCAAGTCATGGTTAGCTTTGACACTCCCGAGGTCGTGCACCAAAAGGCAAATTTTGTGCGTGATAATGGTTTGGGTGGTGGGATGTGGTGGGAAAGCAGTGGAGATAGACCACATGGCCGAGGGAGCCTGATCGAAACGTTCTTACAAGGCTGTGGTGGCAAGAGGCACCTGGAAGAAATGCCTAATTGTCTCGACTATCCTGAGTCAAAGTATGACAACCTGCGAGACAAATTCGAGTGAAGCAATAGGCTATGCAGAGTGAAAGGCAAAACTTTCGACAGAACCGGTGAAGGTCGTCATGCTGTAGGGGAGTTGCATATCAATCGCAGCTTCCTGTCATGCTACAGCAGCCACGACTCAACACTGGACGCAAATACCCAGTAAGTTGCTACTCTTAGTATTCAAGATTGCGAGATAATCCAGATGAAAGGCTTGAGCGGACTACACGCAGTACTATGTATGCAAGCAATTTCGCAGTTTGGATGCAGACGTTCTGGCTCGAGGCGCGCCAGTGCGTCGCCCTGCTCGTCCTGCCTACATGCTTGACAGGAGGCATGATCCGAGTTTGCGCCAGGCGGCGAGTCAACCTACGTAGAGTGACATCTATGCACGCTGTGCCGCTCTGTCGGCAGGCTGTGAGTGCATGGCTTAGAGTGGGGTCCAAATGGTCAGTGCAATTAATCCCCAACAGTCAAGGCGACATTGAACTTGACACTATCGTACTATACAGTGCCTGATCATAGGGTCTGGCAGGAACTCAATATTTCCGAAGATGAGGATCCAACCTAAGGTCTTGATTGCGCTGGCACGGCACGCTCACCACAGACCCCGTACCTGAAAAGTTTATCAAAGATCCGCGACAAAAGTCCTGCATCCGCTATACAAATGTCCGCCTTGCCAGCTGAAGCACCATCATTCGTCGATGCATGCTGGAAATCCTCATCAATTTGTCGAAAGTGACACTAGTATGTTCTAAGACCGTGGCTTATCCTTGCCGTGTATAGTCGCGTCGCCATGTTCGCCAATCACAATATGGTGGACATCAGCTCAAGCTGTTTACTCTCTAGCCTACCCAAAGTCCGAACACCCACCCCAGCTTGCCAATACCATGTTTCAGGCTGTCGACACTTCTAGGTTGCATTAGAGCACCAGGAAAGGTGCCGGAGGCCGAGTCATGGCGGAGTAAAAGGCATCGTATTCCTTTATCTTGATTTCAGGCCGTGAAGCATGCGATATCGAAGCTTCAGATTGCTTTTGCAGTTTTCAGCCTGATTTCGTTCAAAGCTACCAAAGTCCTCGGGCACGTTGGTGTTGATAGTCTGCTGCTCTGGTCAGATTTTTGACTAGCCACGATGGTAAGCCGGATGTCAAGTCTCGATATGAGCATACTCATGTTGTTAGCGGTTCAAGCGCTCGGGCAGCCCAGGATCAAACTATGCCCCCGAGGTCGTGTGTGTCGGCCGCTCAGAGACCCCTTCGAGATATCTTGATGCACCACAGCCAGTCAATATTCAGGAGCTGCCAGGATATGAAGGTCCTTCCTTCTATCAGCAGCAACAAGAGCCGAAATACCAAACCATAGCTGGTCAGCATGATTCGCTGATGGGTCAATCTTATTCGCCTGCCAGGACTCGAAGTGAATACGATAACAGTAACAGGCGGCACAGAATTTGTGGCATGCCGCCATGGCTTTTCGTGCTTGCGCTTCTTGTTACCTTACTAATCATTGTGGGTGCCGTCCTTGGTGGCATATTGGGCAGTAGAAGTATGAAGGGAAACAAAGTCGTCGGGTAAAGCCCACAGTCCATCTTACTGCGGTTGTTGGATTTCAAGCTGACACCTTCTAGCTCTCTGACCTCTACAGCGACGCCTATACCGGCCGGACCTGAAACCGCTTCATCGACCTTGGCGGTCACCTCAACAATCTCCGGTCCAGGTACTACAGTAACCAGCACTGTAATCTCCACTATTGGGTCAGTTCCTGTCACCTCTGCAACCTCAAAGCCGTCGTCAACGACGCAATCCAGCTCAAAGAGCAGCACAATGACATCCGTCACAATTAGACCTACCGCTTCCGCGCGGTTTGCAGGTCTGGCAGTTGGCAGTGTCGGCAATTCCAACATGAAGTTGTTTTATGTGGATAAGCAGAAGAATGCCATAGTCGGTCACAGCCACGGCCGAGGGAGCAGTTGGGAAGATCATGGCAGCCTCAGTGGTCTGACTTACACGCCCTCCATGTCAAATTCTGTTGCTGTCGCCTATTGGCTCAATAGTGGCAATGAAGAGGTAAGCAAGTGCACACAGCACCGATGTTTTAAGTTCCTAGGTTGACAATTTACCGATCAGATTCGTGTGTATTACATTAGCCAGGACGCGAAGCTGATCGAACTCTCGCTCACCTGCCCGGTCAATTCGACATGCACAATTAATGGACAGCAGGCACTTGGAGCGAATGATATCGCCGATACCTCGAATATATCCGTTGTGCAATACTTCAATGCCCAGGGACAACCCCGCATTATCGTTTACTACATTAACAAAAGTAATCAGCTATCTAGACTGGTGTACAACAGCAAGTGGGGCTCAGCAAATTCTACAGGATATTCAGTGTACCCAGGCTCATCTGTAGCCACGACAATGGTAGATTCGTCGAACTACGGACACAAGACATACTATACAACAACGAATCGAACACTATCTTCGATCTACTCATATGAAGATAATAGACCTCTGAGTGTGAGTTGCCACTGGTCGCTTCCAGATCCGCGTAAGACTGATCACTAACACCACCTTTCATAGCAATTTGATGTTTTATACGCTATTAACGCCAGCGTTAGCACCTCCGATGTGGACCAGACTGCAAACATAGCAGCGTGTGACGTTCCTTCCACAACGTCCAACAACTACAAGGAGGGTCGCATATACCGAATCGCTGATGATAGTCTTCCGTACGAAGTCTATTCCATGAACGGGGCTGGGTGGACAGCAGCTCGCTCGTCGCCGCCGTGGCTAAAGGCCGACTACGGAAATAAAGATGGTATCGCTGCAGCTTCTTGGTACGACACCAGTAATGTTGCACATGTTCGATTGTACTACCCGAATGGTGGGAGCGTCACGGAACATGGTTCAGATAATTGGAAAGGTTGGTACACGGGTCAAGTATTCCCTTCGACGTGACTGTGTTGCACAGAATTGTGGTCTATTGAAGCGACGACTCCGCATTGACACGATTGACGTTGTGGTGGATGCTCTTGAATCGGTATTTCTCGGAAGTTCTAGATTGGCGTGGATTATCTAGATTATCAACAAGAATCGTCCGGCGAAACCACTGTGAAGTTGCGGCCGAGGTCATCTCTAAGATTTCGAGAATCTCAGATAGTAGAAGCACCCTGTCTCGAACGAGTTGGGAAGGTTGGTCTAGGCTACCAATAGTCCTGTACCAGAGAAGGCGGCGAGTTGTCGCAAAGTGTCCATCCATGTGGTAGACTAAAGAATCGCAAAAACGGAGTGTGCTAATGTATAATTGGGGAATTTCAGCAAAACCAGGTCCTTGGTGGGATAGAGGTCCCGGCTCATGCATGAAATGCTTATCAAGTGATTTGATAGTGGAAGCCTTCCATGTCGTGTGCATGCCACGTTCAAGCACGTGGGGTTTACCTGGGCGGTTCCGCTGACGCATAAGTTAAGCATTCGGTACATGCCGCAGGGTCTGGAACTGCCTGGATCGTCGCGCTGCAGAAGGGATGTGGGCTATGCTTTTTTGGTCTCGTGCTCTTGCCGCTCGTGCATTGTACCTTCCGGAAAGATGCTGCATTTGTGATGCATCTTGATCACAATGAAATTCGTTATTGATCAACGCTGATGCGCGGACCGGATTTCATCTACAGCTGAACTTGAGGTGATGGCGTGTGTTGACAACCTCGGCCAGGCTGGATTATGATTATAGTTTAATTGATCACAAGGATTATTGAACACTGTATCAGTGCGGAGCATAGGAGAAATTATCCACCAAATCGACCCGTTTATCGTTATTAAGATTTGATCTATGTTCAACGCGGCTCGAAACGTTGACATATTTAACGTAAATCAATGGTCGAGGATCAAGGGATCTCTTTGCTGTTGTTTTCGTGAATTGGTGTGAACAATATCGCATGGAGTATCCCACGTAGGAAGCGGAGTATTGGCCGTGAACGAGACGTGCTGTTGAAGTCTGTTCCGGCTGTTCTAGGCGTGGTAGGTGTGCCGATAGCGGGCCAGAGTGCAGGTGCAGGTGCAGGTGCAAGTGTGTACAACGGAGCCTTTCGAAACTTTCTCCAGCGCTCTCTGGGGGTCTGGATGCCCCACACAGCTCGGGACACGAAAAGGCAATATCGAAACGAAGCAAAGCCTGCAGTCCGTGTCTGATCATGGACCTTCACTAGCTGATTCAAAATTTCAGCGCAGTTGCTACGTAGCGGGCAGAAGAAACAGCTGAGGATTGGCATTCCTACAAACTGCGATTGATTCAGCTTAACCATTTTTGGGGATTGGAGGGTCAGGAATTCCCTAAAAGCAACCTGTGCTTGAAGCGCTAGCAGTGTTTCTTTCGGGCTTGGACCACACCACCAGCGCCTCTTTTGGTGCTTTTGAATGTAAGAGTGGGTAGCTAGTAGAAGCCGCTACAGAATCAACCACACCTGCGTTCGCATCATTACCGCCGTCTCATGTCTTGGGCTGCATGTTGACCCCTGAAACCCGGTCGTTTGAGAAACACCTGCTGCACAGGAAGTTCGTGGAAATCGCAATTTTCGTGCCGGATCGTTCGTCAATAGAACTCGCGACATTTCGATTTCGGTGTCAAGGTTCTGCACAGGAACAGGAAGTGCTCCGAGCTCGTTCCTGTCATAAACTCTTCTGGCTGTATTCATCTGGCTCTTCATTCGCTAACCCCCTTCCCCTCCTCAAATCAGCCACACCAGCCGCACACCATCAACTGTACTCGAGTATCCTCATCACCGTCCTAGTTGTCATTCACCTCGAATCACATTGCGCGACGACACTGCAGGTACACACCGGCAATCCTAAAATCCTCCGAAACCCTGCTTTCGCACTTCGTCAGCTGCGACGAAGCACACGTCTCGCGACCACACCCGTCGACACCGCGTCCATTTACGTCGCCCTCATCAGTCTTGTTCGACATTGACCCACTGATACCCGACTAGTCCGCTCGTTCATAGTCCTCGACGCATAGCCTATATTGACGTCCTCGGGCCAGCTACTGCATGATTAATCTGCTACGATATTGACGTGAAGAGAAGGCGCTGGTCGCTTTATCTGGAATATGTATTTTAGAGCATAAACAAAACATCACCTTTGGATAGCTTGCACCTTGCGCAAACAGAGCAGACAAGAGAATCCAAGGAACGAAACTTTGGTATCGCTGAACCTCCCACTCACTCAAAACATTGGAAAATAAGTCACACTTTCACTCATGACTTCTGCTCTACGGTCGGACGTTCCTGTCCGCTTTTCAAGCGCGAAAGACAGGTTAAGAAGCAGTCGAACCAAACAAAGAGATAGAGAGATATTCGAAGAAATGGCTGTAACATCAATGCTTCAACCTGGGAGGAGTTCGACCTCCACCTCGTCTTCCTTCGAACCTCTTGTGAGACAGAATACCTATGGCAGCCATGACGGCGCTCGATCGCTGCGACAAAGTAAAAGAGCTAGTATGACTGCTCTGCTCGTGAGCATGAACGCCAAGGATAGAGATCTCGAAATATCTGATGACCTTGCACGAGCGCAAAGAGTGCTACGAGAATTGAAGTCGAAAATATCAGTTCAGTCCAAAAAGAATTTCGTGCTGGAGAAAGATGTGCGCTACCTCGATTCCCGCATTGCGCTGCTCATTCAGAATCGAATGGCTTTGGAGGAACAGAACGAAGTTGCAAGCCACCTAGACGATGCGGCCGAGTTGCAAGAAGGAGAGTTCCCAAACGATGAAAAGACTCAGCGCTACGGTAACCTGCTATTCTTGCTGCAATCAGAACCACGGCATATCGCGCATTTATGCCGCCTGGTTACTATGGCCGAAATTGATTCGTTGCTGCAAACCGTCATGTTTACAATTTATGGAAATCAATACGAAAGTCGGGAAGAGCATCTACTACTCACCATGTTCCAGTCGGTCCTTACACATCAATTCGAAACGACACCAGAATATTCGTCCTTGTTACGACAGAATACACCAGTATCACGAATGATGACCACCTATACCAGAAGAGGTCCTGGACAGAGCTATTTGAAGGATGTCCTCGCAGCCAGAATAAACGATTTAATCGAGCACGACGACATGGACCTTGAGATCAATCCTCTGAAGGTATACGAGAACATGGTGAATGAGATTGCAGAATCATCGGGCGTTTTGCCACCGGATATGGAACAAGCGGTTACTGCTGAGTTTGCGGCTGAGCATCCTAAAGTGCAAGCCATAATCGAGCCAAGGCTTGCCATATTGACCGATCTGGCTGAAGGTTTTCTTGACGAAATTATTATGGCTGTCGAAGAAGCGCCATACGGCATCCGGTGGATTTGCAAGCAAATTCGCAGTCTTTCACGGCGCAAGTACCCTGATGCTCAAGACCATACTATATGTACACTAATTGGCGGGTTTTTCTTCTTGCGATTCATCAATCCAGCCATTGTAACACCAAAATCATATATGCTCATTGAACGAGTGCCGGAGGATAAGCCCAAGCGGACGTTGACCTACGTTGCGAAAATGTTGCAGAATCTTGCCAACAAGCCCTCTTATGCGAAAGAACCATACATGGCGAAGTTGCAACCATTCATACAAAGGAACAAGGATAGGTGCAACAAGTTCATGCTCGACCTTTGTGAAGTGCCGGACTTTTACGAAAGCCTCGAAATGGATAGTTACGTGGCGCTGTCCAAACGGGACATTGAATTAAACATCAGCTTGAATGAAGTATACGCCACCCACGCACTCCTCGAGAAGCATAAACTCGAGCTTGCGAGGGATCCCACCTGTCACCTCGCCACTCTCCTAAGGGAACTCGGCGTTGCGCCAGCACAACTGCCGAGGAAGGACAACCGGGCTATCGTATTACCTTTATTCAGTCGATGGGAAACATCATTTGACGACCTAACTCAACAGCTGGATATCACACAAGAGGAGGTCTTGTTCTTGGAGGCCAAGGCCACCTTTGTCCAGATCATTCGAAGTCTGCCGAGCAATGCCGGCGCGCTTAGGCGGCCGCTGCGACTTGATCGGATCGCGGAGGCTGCTGGGACTCTTCGAAACGATCCTATCATGGTCAGAAAAGGCATTCGATGTGTCGAGCTGCTGAGTACACTCTCGGATATGTGTGTGGTTGAACGGTCCGACGATTATGCGGTACTGCGGGAGGAGATCGAGCAAGAACTGGCTCACCTCGGTTCGCTGAAAGACAAAGTGCTAGAGGAGACGGAGAAGCTTGAGGACGTCTACAAGACTATCCGAGATCACAACGCCTACCTGCTTTCACAACTCGATACATACAAGAACTACTTACACAATGTCAGAAGCCAAGCTGAAGGAGTTCGAAGACCATCAAATGCTGTCAGTAGACAACGAGAACTCGGACCCTACAAATTTTCGCATGCTCAGCTAGAGAAGGACGGTGTCATCAAGAGGAGTAATGTCCCGGAGAACAGACGTGGTAACATTTATTTCATGTTCAAGAGCCCTACGGCAGGCACGTTTGTTATCAGTCTTCACTATAAAGGTATGATACTTGTTCTTCTGCTTCCAATAACAGATGCTAACCTCCTGCCCAGGTCGTGCTCGTGGACTACTGGAACTTGACTTAAAGCTTGACGATCTGCTCGAGATGCAGAAAGACGGACAGGATGAGCTTGAGCTCGAATACGTCCAGTTTGACGTGCCAAAGGTCCTTGCCCTTCTCAACAAGCGGTTTGCGAGGAAGAAATGAGTAGCACAGTCACGGTCTTTCGAGCCTAGAGTTGTGCGCTCAATCTCATGGAGTGTTGGCTATAGGTCGACATGACATTGGAAACGCCTGGCCAGCCCAAATCTTATTTTCTTGGCGTCCATAACGCAGTATCTCAGCCTCACGTTCGACACGATGATGACAGCATGGCTGGACACTCCGTACATGTCAGAATTCGTGGTTCAGACCTGCACGGGAGGAGACACCATTTGGGAGGGCTATATTGATAGCCCAACACACCATATAACAGGAGGCATTTTTTTTGAACGAGTCAGATGATTTAGGATGGATACCCATTGTACTACTAGAACGACCATACTATATCCAGGGACCAACGTTTCATAGATGTATTATCTAATTCGAGAATTTTCAGATGAATATGACTTGACGAACGTTCTCAGGCTACAATTGTATTTGGTGTAGCAGATGAGGGTCTTGGGAGTGTCCTGGTTGTGCAGAATAGCCCTGCAGAATGCCAAGAAATGCCACGGCCATGACTTCATGTGCATGTGGCAGTTTTGGTCAGATGCAGTGGTTGAACCCTTATTCCCCGTCAACAACAGAACCCCACCATACTTTTGTTGTTGGTTGTGCCTATATGTGCTCGCACCCAAAACATATTTAAACGTACTCACCTGTCTTCACATATACATTCCAACGCCTAATCGTTGAAGAAAATCCCTCCTCTCGTATATTGGATCCCCGTCTGTGCACGCGAATTCCCCATCATGTCTGCTCGACCGTCCAAGGAATCGGCCCGAGCGAATCCTCATATGGACCTCGATCCCAAATACGATGACTACGACTACCCGACTACCGCTCCTGAAACCCAATCCGGTCATCCTGGCCATACTACGAAAGAGCAGGATGCGCAAGTCCATCAATTGCGAGCCATGCTTGAGCAGGCTGGCTACAAGGACAGACTTGATACCCTGACACTTCTTCGATTTCTACGAGCGCGGAAGTTCGATGTCAAGTTGAGCTTTGATATGTATGACCAAATGATAGTAATTATAATCAGGGGAAATCGCTGACTGTAAGCAGGTTCACCGCGAACGAGAAATGGCGAAAGGAATTCGGTACGGATGAACTGGTTCGAAATTTCGTGTACAAGGAGAAGCCGGAAGTGTTCAAGTACTATCCACAATACTACCACAAGACAGATAGGGTACGTGCAGCCCCGTCTACCATGAGTTGCGAAATTGCTCTGCACACCATCTTTGAGGTTTTCACATAAACTCAGTGCTAACATACGACGTAGGAGGGCCGACCAGTCTACATTGAACAATACGGCAACATTGACCTCAACGCACTGTACAAGATCACCACTTCCGATCGCATGCTGCAGAACCTTGTCGTCGAGTACGAAAGAGTCGCTGACCCCCGTCTTCCCGCCTGCTCCCGAAAGGCCGGCAAACTACTCGAGACGTGCTGCACAATCATGGACATGAAAGGTGTTGGTGTTACTAAAATCCCCTCCGTGTACGGCTACCTCAAACAAGCCTCCGCCATTTCTCAAGACCATTATCCCGAACGTCTAGGCAAACTATACATCATCAACGCGCCATGGGGTTTCAGCAGTGTATTCTCCGTGGTAAAGGGATTCTTGGACCCAGTAACAGTAAGCAAAATCCACGTGTTGGGAAGTGGATTCCAGAGCGAACTGGTGAAGCAAGTTCCAAAAGAAAACTTGCCCAAAGTCTTCGGCGGGACGTGTGCATGTCCAGGTGGATGTGAATACAGTGATGAAGGACCCTGGCAAGATAAGACTTGGGTCCGACCCCCGAAATGGTCGCGAGAGCCAGTCAGTGATGCCAACCAACAGGCTGCGGCACAAGTACAATCTGGCGCCGCGACACAACAACAACAGCCGATAGGTGCGGGTCGATACGACACTCCAGCTCATGCATAGAATGCTAGTAGTTGTTGTGGTGGAACGCCGAAGGAGAAGGAGAAGAAGAAATTCATAGGAAAATTACGAAGACGCCTGAGCGACAAGGTTGATGACTGAGAGAGGACGAAACCGGGACGTTACTGGTTTTCATAAAAGCTTGTTAGAAGAACGCATTGAATGAGTTAGGCAAACGGGAACCGTGCTCGAACAGCGAAGCGGCGTAAGGCTATGTGGTGTCTGTACAGGCAGCGACCCGAGACCCGAAGTGACTTCACTGCTGGCAATGGAGAAATATAGTGGCTTGATCAGACGCCACCATAGGTACTCATAAGCTCTTGTGTAGGGCTCTATCGCTATGCACGCCTTGAGTAGGCAGGAACCGCAACGGGATTCTCACACTGTCTATAGCAATAGCAACAGGAATGGCAACAGTGGCAGCTACGCAGCTAGCACTACTTTACACTGTTTTCCAAGACCCAGAATTTTACTTTCGAAAAATATAACATTTCTTGTCCTGTGTCATGATGTGAAACGGGGAGCTGAGCTAAGCTGAGATGTAAACACTCATCTGGACCCTTGTATCGAATACATATCTAATCCACTGCGTCCGAACGATTTTGTCCATCCGATCAACATACACAGCCTCATGCCTTCCCGCCTCCAATGATGAATCGTGCATGACCATACCATACCATACCACGCCACACGGTACCAAGCCTAGAAACTTCATGCAGTGGACTCCCGCGTCAGATTTCAGACATGGAGACTGGGTCGTTGAGTCTCATACTTCGAGAACAGGCGCAATGCTATACAGTAGTACTGTAGATCCAAGCAGAACAAGGAGCTGGAGCTTGCTGTGCAGTGTACCACATTCCCCGTTTCAAGGTCCGCTCCTCAGCAGCATCGACAGTAAGATAGATAAGATATTTGCAACTCGAAATCAAACCAGTTGTTCTTGCGTTGTGTGGTGTGAGAATGTCATTCAAATTCCGCAGCGACGTTTCGCGCCCTTTGTACGCGACCTACTGTTTCCGTTAGGCTGATCATGCCTTGCATCTCATCGCCCGTCTCGACTTTGTCTCTATTGCCTGCTCCACTAAGAACAGCAAGCTGGCTAGTACCCTGATCATACATCTCCTTCACATCCTCGTTCCAGCCATGTCGCATGTGCACCAGGTTTAAGCCCATATGAACCTCATGTTGCAGACGTGTTTGTTCGGCGAGCCAATTATGTTCGTCGCCTGCTATTGCGGCTGTGAGGTTTGTTGTGTAGTGTTTTGCGGAGCGTTGAGGGGCTTCGCGGCGCAGTTTTGAGACTTGCGCTGTTAAGGATTCGAGGGTGGCGTGGAGGGTGCTTAGGGTTTTTTGGAGGGAAGGGTCGAAGGGGGTGTGGGTGTAGTGGATTCCTTCTATTTCGTGGGTTGGGGTGTGGGAGTCGGAGTTGGTGGGGTCTGGGTTTGTGGTGGGTGTTGGGTCTGAGCAGGTTGGGAGAGGAGAGGAAGAGGTGAGGGAGGAGGCGTCGATGCCGTTTACGGATATGCTGGGCTGAGCGGCGGTGTGGGTCTTTTGGAGGAATTGGTCTATTAGATGGCGGACGCGGGTGCGGAGAGGGTCTTCGTCTTCGTCCGTGGTTGTTGTGTTGCTTTCTGGGTTGGTGTGGTTGGGTTGTTCTACTGGTGGATGGGATGAAGTACCGTCGAGGGAGATTATTGTTGCTGGAGCAGCAGCAGATTTTGTTGTGCTGTGAATTGGAGGGAAATGTAGATCGAGCTTTTCTCGAGCAGCTTTTGCGAGGTTTTGTTGTAAGTAAGTTAAGTCTGCGTGGGATTGGAGTTCGATCTTTCGATGGTGGTCTGACGGGATGGGGTGTGGGTTTGGTTGAATTTCTTTGAGGGCAGAATCCATGATGAGATTGCAGTCGCTGCGACAGTCACTGTCACACCGACAGAAGCTCCGATTACAAAGTTTTTCAGCAGAGGATTGGACATTTCAGTGTATATTCGTTTTCTCGAAGTGGTCCGGCGTCGGGCAAGAACATTTGTTTACATGTGCTTCGGCATGGCTAAGAAATCGTGTACTAGCTGGATTGCATTAACGGCTGGGCTGGGCGCTACGAAGTTGTCTCAGGGTGGGTGCCTCGAAGGCCGATTTTGCTGTTGAACGTTAAATGTGATGTGGATTATCTGGGGAGTACCCCGTATGTGTTTGTTGTTGTCTGTTTTCACGTCTGTTCAGGTCGCGTTTTGACGCGTCTCAATCAAAGAGCGGAATTGTCGGGCGTCGCCATACTTTCCTCATTCAAACTCCGGAAGCAGCCGATTTGAGTCTCGTGCTTCACCAAATTGTTCATTCCGCTTCATGTACGGAGTAACAATATTTGACGCTCAGTATCATAATTATCGTACAAACCAATTGAATGAGGTGACCATCTCATGACCGGGTCTTGAAGTAACAGACGTCCTCTCTGTCCGACAACTGGTTGTGTCTTCTTCTTACCGCAGTGTTTCGCAGAGTATCAGTTTTGACCACTGGCAGTTGCAATGTTTCAATTCACATTCCATCTGCACCCACCCTCATGATAGAGTTGTTAATCTTATTGGATCAAGGTGCCTAGCCATCATCGCTCTCGGGAGACTTCGAATTCATGTTCCTTCGTACACAACAAGCGTGGTAATGCATAACAGTCATACGTCTAGGAATTGGCTTTCCGGAATCTTTTCGTGAAAGACTGAAGGTCTAAGCCTTATACAATACCCGATGCCCCCCACAACTCCACTAGTTTGATACCTCACACCACGTTTCGGCTACTTCCTAGCACCTGAAGCATGCGATATATTGCGTCAATTTGCGAAGTGCGGAACTTTATGGGCTTGCTGATATGTATATAGGACAGTCTATGATATACCAATTTTTTGTACTCACAGGAAGACTTTCCACACCGGAATACTCCACGACAGTTCAAACTCGAAACAACGGCATGACTGACGTCCTTGTTCAACAGGTCAGCAACATGGCAACCTATTCAAAAACCACTGATTCCAAATCTCCTGAGACATCATCATATTTCTCACTATTGGGCAAATTTTTTACCAGCCGTCCTTCACGCTTCCATGGCGCTATGGATAGCATCTATATTGGCTTATGCGAGGAACTAAAGCCAAACCAACCGACTGTGCCATCAGCAAGCTGGAATGCTTCCGTCGATCCTCAATCACAGCAACAGCGACTTCGATCTTACAGTGGTCTGAGTACTACAAGCACAGAAACCTCCTCGAGCAGCATATTGATGTTTCCAACCTTCAGTATACCACGATGGACTTGGCCTGAAGGTGAGATTGCTGCACGGCCACAAAGTCCTATTTCCAAGCCGCTTAAGCCAACGAAGAAGGTTTGAGAAGTACAATATTCCAGGTCCTCGACTTGAAACTGGCCGACCCCAAAGATATGAAATGTCATGATGGCAAGAGTGAACTCTAGATATCTGAGAACAGTTGAATATGTTATCTGCACCAGGATTCGCGACGAAACGTGCCGACAGCAAGAAACGTACAAATGAGCTGTCTACATCGTTCCTGGCACAAGTTACAATGAACCTGCCATTCTCTAGGACTATGAAGTAAGGACGACTGAATGCAATAGTCATCGCTACGCTCATAGCAGGCAAGATCAGATAGAGACTGGAGAGTTGTCTGATACATTGACGGCTTCCACAAACTCGACAAACCAAAATCATGAGCTGGATCTACGAATACAAGACCATACAGATGGCTCTGGCACTGCTCCATTCAATAAAGCCTAAGGGACGACTTAGTATGCAGTCAAGCATCATTATGGGTAACAACGGACAGGCCTGCGTGGGCTCGCGGCTTGTGCTCGTGGTTGCTGAAAGGGATTAATACGGGAGCTGATGGGAGAATTGACCACGACTAAGTTCACAGATGGCCTATATGGCATCTCGAGTGCCGCGAGTACCTTGTGGGAGTCCAAGCCGGAAACATACTATATATATATGGTGGAATCAGCATGGCATTGATAAGGAAGCGAATGATGACATACGTACTTAGCTGCATACTTGTTTTACGATACATGAAACTTGCCAATGACTAGCTAGTTACGAGCACTAAGACGAATTCTAACTCCTATATGATGTTCTATTATTGTATATATCAACTTGATACTGAGTAATGATTTACTAGTACTAACAGCTACAAAATCCCCTTCCGTAACCACTCTTATGAACAGCGCTATGAAGGAAGTCACGGGCATGAACTCTTCTTGCCACGTCAGTAAATCCCGACTCACTCTTTGCGCCGAGAAGAACAGCAGCACCTATTTCATGGTATCTCATGCTGTGATGAACCACCAATTCGTTCTTCTTTCACCAAAAATGGGGGACTTTGTTCCTGACCATGGACTTCCTTACCAATTCCCACACTCACGTGAGGTGTTTACTTCAACGCCGGAACACTATGTAAGCCTACCTATACTAATCAATTACTTCACATCTGTGTGTTTTACATATCAATATGTCATATCACTTTATACATACGCCTTACCAACCACTATTATTCGAGGTTCGCTATTCATCATCTCTGTACGCCGGCCCCTCCTCCTCAGCCATCAATGCCGTGTCGTCCGCTGCTCCGCCGAACCAGCCCTTGTGGTTCGAGCGTCCTAGCTGAATCCATCTGCTCCTGCGGATATTGCTAGGAATGTAGATATAGTCCGTATACGTTTCTCCACGTCGCTTAAGCCACAAGTGGCCGATGACTGCTATCGCCACGACAGCTGTGATGCCGATGCAGACCGTTATGGCAGTGTGTCTGGGACGGTAAGGAGGGGAGTCGGGAAAGTCAACTTTGGAGTTATTCTCCGCGACATAGACTATCGCGATGCCCATGATTGGCTCGAGGTCGCCGTCGTACGTGGCCATTGGTTCGTGAAGCGTGGTGTCGTAGTGCGCTGTTAGAGACCATTTATCGCCTGGTTCGATGGGGCCGATGTTCGTGCAGTGTGAGATGGATGAGATGTGTTGTTTTTGCTGATCTTCGGAGCCGTAGGTGTCGTAGCCCGCTTCCATGGAGCAGATTATGTCGCCGTTTCGTGAGACATCGATATGGGTGCCGCCGTCGTGGAGATGGCCGCCGACCCATTTTATTTGTCCGGGGATCGTCGCAGGTTTGGGAGACATGGAATAGTGGAAGTCGCTGTGGCATTTGGCGGGTTTTTCGGAGTCGGCGCAGCCGCCGATGTCGAGCCAGTAGGGTGTTAGGTATGTGAAGGCGTGGTCGGAGTCGGGGTTGGGCGGTGACGGAATGGATTCCCAGGTTACTGTTAGGGAGACAGCTTGGGAATGGTCGAGCATGTTCATCAGTTCGGCGGACATGATCAGGACGTCGTCGTGCGCGAAGTAGTAGCCCTGTTTGGTGTGGCTGAATTTGTTAGGAGAGCTTGGTGAGTGAATCCAGGGATAGTGGTTGCTTACCCGCTCTCGCATAGATCGACAGGTGTACGCTCGTTGCCACTGGCGAAAAACCAGTCACCTTGTCGCTGGCCAGGACAGAGGCCGTTTGGCTTGGTAAGGGTTGAGAAGACAGTGTGGTGTAGCCACATTCCGGTGGCGGCATCTGCACGGCTGCCATCTGCGTACTCTAGACCAGCTTGCATCCAAGTTATCACACAATCTGAACATGGTAGTGGAACGTGAGCTTGAACACCGAGCATGCCATTGTCTTCGTGCATAGGGGGGACCGTGTTGGCGCCATAATTGACTTTCAATCGCTGTGAGTCAAGTTCTGGAAAATACTGAGCTGGCAAGGTTTGTGTCTCGACTGGAATAGGCTGCTCAAGCTTAGATCCTATAGTCAAGGGTTAGCGAAGGCATCGCGAGGTAGGGACTGAGACACATGTAGATGGTGAGACTTGCCCTTCTTGCTTAGTTCAGCACTGCCGCAAGATAGGGTGAGAATGAACGCCAGAAGTTCAATGATGGAAGTAGTGATACGCATTATGATGGCAAGTCCAGCAACAGGATTGATCAATGTTGAAATCAAATTGTGTCTGGGTTACGAGGTGGTTCAGCGATATGAAATTCGAGACGCCAGCTGGTATAAATGGTGACCGTGTTTGCGAAAAACAGGACTATTGATATGTCGTACCCTTGCTGTTCCTTCTCAAGATATCGCATGTCTAATGATTGTGAAGCTCATCTTCCCTTCGCCGAAGACGTAGTAGTTTCATGGTACGGGGTGGCTAGAACCAGTCAGAGCGCGAGGTTCCAGGGCTGCCTGAGAACGGCTCGGACTGCGGGTCAGTGACGCGTCGTAGTAGATATGCTGATTGGTCTTTATAGTGATGCCTTCACTACATACATTTGTCTGGTGGAATTTACATGATGTCGATCATGTACAGTGCGAGGACATACGTAGGTAGTACATGATGTCCGTATGTTGAAGTAGGAAGAGTATTCAAATCCACTAATCTTGGATTGGTATAGTGCATTGGAGACATAGAAAGTCTGGAGAGAAAGCTAAAAGCTACAGTAACTGCTTCTGCTTCTCCTACCTTCATTTATCTCGCTATTCTCATCCACTTCAGCAGTACTCGTTGCCTCGCAATTCTTCACTCTTCTTCGCTAACAATTTCGAGGTCGTTCGCATAAACTTCACCATTAGTCTTACTTATTAATTCCCCCTCCTCCTTCACATCCTCCTCCCTACCACGCGTAAGCTGTCCTTCCTGAGCATTATGAACGCGAAGAGCTTCTTCCATCTCTCTTTGAAGCAAAGCTTCTTCTTCATCTTCTCCATCTTTTTCATCCTCCTCACTATTTCCGAACAAGCTGTCACTGTCCTCACTCTCAATCGTCTTTGCCCGCTTTCCTCTGCCCTCTTCTCTCTCCTCCATCTCCTCTGCGCTCATCTTGCTCTTCTTCTCCTCTCCCTTTTGTTTTGACTTTGCCCTACGGGCAGGAAACCATTAAGACGTGTCTTCGCACTCTTTCGACCATTTAAGGCCTCTCCCCTCATTCTTAGGGTCATCGATAGCAGAAAGTGCCATCCCACGCGCGAATTCAGGCTTGAATACTTCCGGTTTGTCATTCCACAAGTCGTACGACCCCATATCTTTGATCTCTTGTTACTTCAGGGCGAATTTCTCGGACCGCAGATGTACTTCAATCTTGAGTTGTTCTGCGTGACCGAGTGTTATATTCCTTCGATACCAAATCTCGTATGCCTTATCGTTGCTGAAGGTAGTTTGTGTGAATCGTACAGTGCGACGTTTGCCTCGCTCCCGAGTTTCTTGTACGAGGGATTTGGGAAGACACAGCTCTTTACCATCATAGGTTTTCACTCTGGCTTTAGGTTCTTTGCTCTGAATCTTGGTCCAGAGAAGGTCGATTGTGTGTGTGTCCTCTGATCCTTCGAGGATAATTTATACGACGAGCTTCACACCTACATCATCACGCCAGCTAGATTTCTTTGCAAACTGGCTCAATAGTTCTTGGTCGGAGCTGTAGGGAGATGTCATTGTGTAAGTGATCGAGGAGTTATCCGAGAGTATGTTTGGACACTCGCTTGGAGAGGTAATATGCTGAAAGACTGCCAAACACGCAAGGTAGAAGAAGAAGTACCAGTAGTGGTGGTGCAACGTATGAAAGAAAAGAAATCTATAGCTTTGGGAGGTTACTGGTGAAGGGACGGATTCGTGATTGTGGTAGCTTGGCCAAATTACAAGATTGGTGGAGGTGAAGCAGGTCACAGAAACGAGCAAGAGTCTGCACTTTGTCGCGCAGAGTTGATGAGTGCAAGTATACTACATGGCAGGCCAGTTCGATCAACCAGGCTGCAGAATGCCTCGAACCTACTTTACGAAGGAAGGATATCAAGCGTCCTTAAATCCGAATGGCGCACAGCATCACTCCCTATCGATGATAGAGAGCCATATAGTAGCAGCACGCCCAAGGCTAGAGACAGCCCGCACGTCGACCTTCACTTTTGTGATGGTGCCATTCACAGCTCATCGGTTATCGAGATCCGTTTGCATTTCCAGGCCGGTGCAAGCCTTCGTTTGTTAGCAGGTCAAACCCTTATAATTTACGAAGCCGCAAATTTACTCTCGAAGCGAGCCGCAAACTTGCTGGTGACCCAGTTGGTAAGTGTAACAGCTTGCCAATGTACTTACTCTATCGATGCGCATTGCAGGGAGTAAGTTGGGAAGACCACACCAGGTTCCTTCGAGTACCCTAAAGGATTTGATCTGGACCTATGCGCATTGCGATGGACGGGTAATTTCCTTTTTGCCAAATTAGTCGTCTGTTTGATCCTTGGATGTGACAAGTGATTCTTCCCATCCAAGTTTGAATTTTCAATTTTGCAGTCTTGCATCAATCACGACATCGCACAGGATCTGTGTCCGACTTCGAGGCTTAAGAACACAACGACTCTGCTAATTTCAAGTATGGAGAGCGAGGACTACTCCATCTCAGCACTTTGTCTTGGTCTGCTCGATTCAATGGTTGCACAAACCTGTCTCAGCATCGACATTAAACAACGTACGGCTTTTTCGGAAAGATTCTTGATCCCATTTGCGACAGCAAGACCACCGCAATGTTTTGTTATGTCCAGCACTGACGCTCGCTGACAATTTGCCACGCCTGATCTTGATAGCGAAGTTACTAATCCCTTCAGCATTGAGGTGCTCCAGGGTCAGAATAACCACAGCCAACTCTTCACGTTCAAGACATCGAAAATCAGTCCTTTAGTCTAACTACGCGATTTCATGGAGACATAGCATCACGTGTACGGATTAGAGTCAGAGTATCTAGACTGACTACTATACTCTACTCTGGATAATCTTTCATGGACAGCATCACCATCCCCATCCACTCCCATACCTCCAAACCACGAAACAGTCTACTCTAGCCATTTACACAACCTCTTCACCCAACCCACCAATCCAACAATCATCTCATAGTGTTTCCAACCTCGTCTGAGCAATAAATGCCATTGAGGTAAAGGTTAACAGCGATTCGTACAAAAGCAGGATGTACAGGAGGACTGAGGTTGAGGTTGAGGTTGAGGTATGTGTTCACTCATCCGTCTCATTATAGAAGCACAGATTCTAGTGTTTAATGATGTAACATGAATGTGAGTTGGGCGGGCTTGATGATTGTGGGTAGGGATTTGGAAGAGTAAGTATGGATAGGAGATACAGAAGGAGGCAGGCGAGTAGGCATTGGCCTTTTGTCTACGATACGAACTTTCCGTGTTTTCGAATGCACTACTGTACACTCAATTCAAGGTTAGCATTTTACTTAGCGCTGAACCACTGACACTCGGTCCAAAAATTAGCGAGTCATGCAAATTCCATCAGTATCATTGATGGAGAAAGACTTCGACACGTCATCAGAGTAAAAGTCTCGTTTAGCACGCACGTAGACTGGAACAAACAGTAAAAGCAGGAAGTGGAAGCAGAATTAAGCGAAGCAAATGTGATTTTAGTTTCCGAAGTGTAGCAGAAATCATAACAAGACTCGGATAATATTCGAGATCTCATCTCCTAGACTGCTCCTACCCCCCGCTCCTGATCGCCGTCCAACTCACACCTGACATTCCCTCTCCATTCAATGCAAAAACTCCTCCGGCACATCCGGCCCCCAAACAGCCAACCCCTCATGTCCAGCCGGCCCATACCCAACCGCAGTATCCTCATTCACCAAATCCCCATCCGCATAATGCTCAACCATAAACCTCGACGTATCCCACCAATAATCGAAAATCTGACTTCCAAGAATATGTCTCCCCACACCCCATACATTCTGATACCCCTTTTCTGCCAACCACTGATGCCCTAGCGCTTGCGTGTCGTAGTCGTGTACTTCGAACGAGCAGTGGTGGACGTGTGGTTCTGGGATCGTTGAGTCGGGCGTTAGCGTGGAGAGGAAAACGGTGTGGTGGTCGACTAGATCTTGGCCTCTGTCTAGATGGGCGAATAGTGCGACTTCTTTGCGCTGACCGTTGGGGAGGTTGATGTATAGCATGTCTGAGGGGACGATGTTGAAATGCTGCGTGTACCATTCCTTCAGCATGTCGAAGTTGCCGGACACGAGGCCGAAGTGGCCTAGTTTATGGATGGCGGCGGGGCCGGGGGTGAAGCGTTGAAATTGTCGGCGGCGAGGTTTGTCGGACTCGTCGTTTACGACTATTTTCGCGGGCATTTGTTGTGGTTCGCGGGGTGATTGGCCGTGAATGAAGTTTAGTGGGAAACCTTCGGGGTCGAGGATTGTTACGATACTGCCGCCGCCAGGGGCGGAGGTCATTTCTTCGATGCCTTTTGTTTGTAGCGCATCGGCGTGGTCTCTTACGAGTCTGGTAGTAGGAGTAAGCATGCATGGATGGATGTGGCAGGCACAGCAGTACGTACTTCTCCAGATCTTCGCGACTGTCCACCTCGAAAGCACCACCAAGGAATTTCTTGGGTCCTTGCCGTGCATAGTATACATATTGGTCGGGACCATACCCAGCATACCAGCGTTCAGTGTCTGTCTTTTTAACAACTCTTGCACCAAAGTCTGTACATCATGTTAGTTGCAGTCTTATCAATTCGACACTTCAGGCTCCGCATATTCAATCCTTGATCTACCTCCCATCATAGCCACTCTGAATCACAATTGAGCGCCAAGGGAAAGAGACTTGCCTTTCAAAAATGTAGTAATGACATTCAGATCCTCATGCTGATACCTCATATGACTTAGCTTCTTCAGCCTCACCCATCTCGACTTGTCAATGCCATTCTCTGCAAGCCATTTCTGCTGTGTTGTCGACTCCGAGCCAATAGCCTCGTTATCCGGGACCGATGCACCTCTGTTCGGCGATGGGCCACGACTTACAGTGTTGCCATTTGTTGTAGATGATTGTGCTTTTACTTGTGTAAGGTTGGTTTGAAATGCTGTGAAGGAGTCCGTTGGCGGAGCAGCCATGATTGATAGAGAAACGCGAAAGGGGTCGTAAACTCAACTGACAGCGACAAACTCGACAGTCCGATTTGTGGAGGGTGGCAGTCCGTTGTTCTGTGGTCTTTTGCTGATGACGTGGTGCTGTGTTCACTTGTTGCCGAGCTTGATCAAATATTTTTTCTTCGTGGTGGTTTGTGACAGAAGAGGATCAGAATGATTGTGAGCCGCGACGCGACAATGGCAGTTGCTTGTAGTATAGTTAAACGGTCTTTGAGCCACGCAGCAAGGTCATTGAACAAGTGCCGAGTCGTGATTATCTAATAACACATCCGGATTGAATTCCGGATACTTGGCCCCGCATAAGAGAGAGAGAATGTGGAGAGGAAACCACATTTTGAGTACCACAAGTCTACCATTCGTGTACGATACGAGTACAGTAGACATCTGCCGAATCTACTGGATATATAGTGCAGACACAATGCTTCACGATTACATAGAAAGTGGGACTAAATGTACGTTGCAATCAAAAGTCGCCGACAAACAGTCAGGAGAACAGCTGGATTGCGGAGTACAAAAGAACAGCTGTCCCGCATTACACCGTCATTGATCAACTGTGTCTACACCTATCTATAAATGGTGCCCTGCATGGTTGTGAACGGCGTTTGACTCCCTAGATCAGGTATCCTCCCAAGCAGGAATTCAATGTGTCTGTACGAAGCGCTTGGTGCATATTGGGGGATCATATGACCACTCAGATCGACAGTGACAAGTGTTAAACCTCGTTCGGTGTGATACTGACCCATTACACCAGCACCTGCAAGAGTACCTTGCTGGTAGTCTTCATGGTATGGCACGTAGAAGTTGTCGAATGTGCTCGGACCTTGCTGGAAGCCTTGCATACCATTCCAGGTCATGTTTTGAATGGCGAGCAGGGTACCATTATACTGCAGGATGAAGTCCAGCAGTCCATGACCTAGGACCACTCGGTCTGCTCGCTCGATGACGCCCGGAAGAACTGAAAGTGCGGAAGGTGGGGATGTATCTGTGCCGTTGACAAACACATCAATGCTGGAGCATTCATCCCACTCTTGAATCGGTGCATTTATGGCTTGTTGTACTTCGGTCAGGTTGAAGTAAACAAAAGCGCCGTCGGGTAGATAGCCGAACGAGCCTGGGAAGCCAAGAACATCCCACAGCAGGGGGCAAGTTGTGGCCACTATACACAAATTAGAAATCACCAATGAGCAGCCTAACAGTGCTTACCTTGATAAATGTCGAAGCAGGGGTTAACTAGCATCGCAGCATTGTAGACCATATTCCACGTATTGCAAGTCATGTTGTCGTCATTAGGATATGGCGGAGTTGGAAGAGGTCCTTTCGGAGGAAAGACAAGACCTTGCTCAAGAAACGACGTATAACCACAAGCATCTGAGATGTTGTGCAGAGACTCGACGAACGTTGTGTTGAGATCAAGTAGAGGTCCCCAAAAGTCGACAAAGGCGGCAGTTGGGATATTGTCGCCGATTGAGTCGTAACTGTACACACCGTCATAGACCAAAATCGAGCTGAGATTGTAATAAGTTGTGTCGTTCTGATTGAGCATGGCATCGGCGAGGTAGGGCACATAAGCGCCTGCATATGACTCTCCAGCAATGTAGACAGTATAGCCTTGCATAGCGAATGTGTTAATGAAGTTCTTCCAGAAGCCGAGAAATTGAGCCATGATGTCCTCTTCGCTTGTTGCCGTTACGTTACCCTGAGTGAAACCTGTCCCAATTGGTTGTTCAACCTGTACTGAAAGTCAGTGCGTGTTGCGATTCTTGCAATTTCAATTCACCCACCCAGACCATATTCGTCAGATTGACCCACGTCCACGGATTTTGCACTGGCGCGTATGTACCGTATTGCCAGATGACTGGTCCGTTCTCCTGGAAGAATCCTTCCAACGAGCTACAACCGGGACCTCCATTCAACCAGATCAGGATCTCTTTCTCGGCTGCCGGGTTAGTAGAGGGAAAGAACCAGAAGTACAGCTGGCCATCGTCCGTGTTGTTTGAGATATCCATCAGACCAGCATAGGACTCTCCAATATCAAAGTCGACATATGGAAGACTGGTTCCATTGACCACATACGCTGCCGCTATTAGCTGGAGACCGACAGCATGACTGATCAAACTTACAAGCAGTAGCATTGGTCAAGTATGGAGATGTCTGTCTTCGAGGGAAATCACCAGCCCTCTTGTGCGGCGATTGTGGCTTCTTAGGCTGAAGCTCTGGTAGCCTCTTGCCAACATGCTGAGCAGATCTGGCTGTTGCTATTGAAGCGAGTAGCCCAACGCAGAGTACATCGAAGAACCTCATGCTGAGGAATTGGCAATAAAGGAAGTTTCGAGCAAATTCCTAGACCCAAGCACGGATTTGACCTCAGACAAAGCTTGAGGGAACACAACGGGCTTTGTAGCTCCTTCGTTTATCTTTGGCAACCTCATTTTCCTGCTTGTGAATTGACTGATGACGGCACAGACGATGCTGATGTCCACCAGGACCTGCATGAATCCACAGTCCAGCATGTTTGACGAATATCTTGCCAGGGCTAGAGGACTCGTCGTGGTTGCACCTTCACTTGCTTATCTTCAGTAATGCGGAAGAACGAATAACTTGAATTCCACCCACAAAGCGGGGTACCTAGTGTCAACCTTGGAATGCTTAACTCCATCCACAAAGCTTGGTTGCTCAGGGTACAGTGACTCCCATTAGTTTGAAACCCTGCCGAAATTAACCCGGATTTCTGATCCACCCACCTCGTTTCTCTTC
>JAKLMK010000131.1:0-56139 GCA_022813445.1 Neophaeococcomyces aloes
CATTTCAGCATTATCTCAGTAATGTTTTAGCAGTATGTCGACGTCATTTCAATTAGGTATACGTGGGCAACATAGTAGGTACGTACGTACGTACGCAAGTACCTGTGGTAACCCTGACCTACCAGCAACAGAAACACTTACGTCCTACACATATAACAATTATGGACGCACATATATAGCTTTTCGTCCTCCAGTCATGTAGTTCTAGGTCCATCGATGCTCTTGTAACAGTACTTACCTCATTGGCAAATCGTTTGTGTACAAGTACCGGCCGGCACACCTGTAGGCAAGCGCGACATGGTAAGCAGTACGAACTGTGTTAAGTGCTGCTGATCATCGGGACATAAGGTGACGATGACCAAGCGTTCCTGTTGTCTATATGAATAAAGAAACAACGAATGTGTGTTTAGTCTTTATTGTTGTAATAGCAGCCATCGGAAGTGCTGTCAGTATCGATTAATGTTCGAGTGCTTCTACCTACAACCCGGAGTTGTACGACTAGCATCGGACATCGTCGCTGGGGTACGTAGACGTCGCCGGTACTAAGAGTATGAAGGACCACACGCTCGTCTTGTGTACGTTGTTCGTTTCACACATATTGGACCGTTCCGCTGGATGTTTCTGTAAATGCTTCGGTTCTGAGCCAGTGTTTTTGTGGTTGATCCCGAGTACGCTAGTACGTGCATACGTACGTACCTTACTTAAGACGTGATCCGCGAACATATAGAGTAAGTACGTACGTACGTGCGTACATACGCACCGTGGTCGGTATACTTATAGTAGCAGGTACTTTGTATACTAATCACAAGCATGAGCATGAATATGAACGTTCCTTTACGTTCGTAGTACCAGTGAAACTGTCTGGTAGTGTGCTCCTCTAGAGTAGAAGAGCGGTTTTCGTCGCTAACTTAGGAAGCTCGACTTCGGACGAATTGCTTAGACAGCCAGTGCTGTTGGCGCTCTCCTGGCTAGTATATATCTAGAACTGTCTTGCTCAAGGTAAGTGGGCACGTAGGTCGTTAATCTGTTTGCTATAGTATTGCGTATATACTTCGTCGATAGTTTGAGGCGATTTAGGATCATACGTTGTTACTCGGGGCCCTTCATATACGTATACTGGGCAAATCCAGAAGACCTTCGCGAGCCTTACGTCGCGGTTAAATACGTGGGCACGTACATAGTACGGCACTTGTAGATTGTTATGTTCCATACTAGATCGTTCTTGCCAGTCTATAGTAAGCGACACTTGCACTTTAGTAAAGCATGCAGGTACGTAAGTATAGAAGTTGCGACCATGCTCTCTCTTACCAAGGTTGAATATTGTAGATCTCTCTTAAAATGGGGCGAATGAAGTCATAACTTTGAGACGTACGTACCTGTCAAAACTCTTAGGACAAGTCCAAATCACAATTGCAACCATAGCAGCGAACTACGTACGTAGCAATCATGTATTCGAGAGTCTGATTGATAAGACTCGGAGTCACCAGTCTCGCTTCCAAAAATGCTAAGAAACAAGCTTGAAAAGCATGTAAATAATTGACTCGATCGTGTCTTCGTTCAGGCATAGGAAACAGAAGAGATTTACTTCTTGGGCCATGATCCTGTACAGGAATTCAACAAGAACCTGACGTGATCAAGGTACATACAGAAACAGCCTGAGAATACCAGTGAGCGGGAGCAGACGAACATTCATCCAAGAAGACATGGTAATGTATGTGCATATTGCACATATCTGGTTGGACGAGAAGAGGAATGATGGTAAAATGAAGGACCACATATATGTCATGGGAACAACGATGGTATTGCACACGTAGGTCAGTGGTCTTCGAGCACAGTAGGACTCACCTCTTCCTCGATACGAAGTTCAGAAGTCATCCTTGTAGAAAGCCATACGAATGTGCTGGTTGAAACGAAGTGCCAAATCCATGGTGCCGGACAAAGCATCAGAGAGGCCAGTGTGTTTGGTCTTGGAATATATCGACGCGAGAATGTGCATGATAACCACATACTCGCAACAAGACTTGCGTTTGCAAGTCTCGAAGATGTTCCGTGTGTAATGGAATAAGCTGAGTGATTCAAGGCTCGCGTTCGAATGATTGAGCTGTACACTTCTCAATGCCGACAATCATCAAATCTCATAACTAGATAATAGGTGCAACACACGTGTTTTGCTTCCAGAAAGCGTGGACGAGTGATCGGATTGTGAAGTGACTGCAACCTGAACGCACCTACCGCATTGTAGGTTTGCATTATACTCGTAAACAATACTTATCCTCTTATCCTCTCATCCTCGCAGCTTTGAAGCGGCTAATCTTACGTGGCTGTCCTGTCTCCTCATCTTCGACTGTTGGTGTTGCATACTCTTCTCCCCAGTTTTCGAGCTCACCACCTTGTACGTAACCTCCGTTCTCATGGATGTATTTGTTTCGCAAATGATGATGCTCGAGCGCAAGTTGCCGCTTCTGCAGCTCTTCATCGAAATCATCACCATCCGGAGCTGACGCGTCGGACATGTTCTTTGATCCAGCTCGCTCGACTAACCTCTCAGCAATTGTCTTGCCTGCAGGACCTTCCCGTGCATCTTGTTTGGGTTGCGCAAAGTCCATAGGGGGTGGAAGCATTGGTGTTTGAGGTTGTACCGCGCGAGCAGCCTTGAATTTGGAGACACGAGCCGGCTTGGGTGTCTCTGGAACTTGTGTATCTGTAACCGTTCGCTCCTCAATATCGTTGTTGACAATGCGTGACCGAGCAGTTGGAGTATTCACTGACGTCTCCTCTGCTATATCAAGAGTGGGAGCAAATGCTACTTTCTTCTTTGGTTTCTTTGGCAAAAAGTTAACATCAGAATCCTTCTTCACGTCTGTAGCACTCTGCAATGCCTCATGTCTCGCGATAGCCGCTTTTCGAGCTGCTTCTGCCGCAGAAGGGCGATCAATTCCCTCTTTTGCATCTGCTGGCAAGTTTGGCGATGGCCCAACATTTTCCAACTGCATGCCGAATTGCTTTTGCAGTACTTCCATCTTGTGACGATATTTAGCAGACATTGCCGGTCTTTTGGAACGACCATATTCGTCCTCGGATTCTTCCTCATCTGAATCATCATACTCGTCTTCAAGCTCACTGAAATCGTTATCAAAGTCATCAAGGTCGTTACCTCCGTCCATCTCCAACTCAGCAACAATATTGCCGACCTCGGGTAAGCCATACTGCAACATTTCTTGCCGCAATCGCGCCTCGTCTGCGTTGTCTTCTGGATTTGTGGGTTGCAACATCGAATTCGCGACAGTATCAAAGGGGGTTCTTTCGACCGAAGTTTCAGATATCGAACTGCCATCGTCACTGTCACCGTCCAGCTCGCTAACGACCGATACTTCGCTGCCTTGATTTGTACTGTTCGAAATATTGTTCGTCGTCGTCTCTGTTATCTCTACACTTGATTTGGCTGTGTCGGTGATCGCGCTAGCATCGTCTGTGGCAATGTAAGGTTGAGTTGAACTAGGCTTCAAACCGCGATCCACAACCTCGAGCACCTTTGCTGCGGTGTCACCTGCTCGTTGGACATGGCTTGAAAGGATGTTTCCATCTTCATCCAACTGCTCCGTGATTTCCGCCTGTTGTTGATCGCCTTCACCCCCAGTCTGGACGTCATCTGAGTTCTGCGCTAAGAGCACTGCGTTGCGTTCTTTCTCGATGTCTCCCAGCTGTCTCCGTAATGTTTCAATGTTCCTTCTGACATATTCGGTTCTTTTGGTGAGCGCATCAATGACCTGTGAGGGGAGTTTTAGTTTACCATTTGGCTCTATGAGATCATGCAGCTCCTTGTCATCAACATTTTCTGGGCCAAAGACACGTGCTGCTTCTTGATATTGCTCTTTAGTAGTCGTGTGTTCCGAAAGACCCTGGAACTCATCTTTGAGACCTTCGTAATCCAGTTCAAGCGTCTGCCAATGTCTTAGCGCTTTCCGTAGTTTGGCAACATTTTCTTCTAAGACAATCCGCTTCTCTTCGATTCTGTTGAGTGTGTCATGATCCATGGTTGATGCTAGTTTTTGTGACTTGATACAGCTCTTGAATATTCATGAAATTCACGTATAGAACAGGTCAACGGCATCGAGCGGACCACTAACTCAAGGGTGTATGAGGACAAGCCAGGTGGTAGTAGTGAAAGCAGCGATTCTTGAAGGCGGCAACTTCTTGAAGACGATTACCTGGGACTAACCTATCCTGGTTAGGGCGATAATGATATGCTTATGTACCACTTGCAAGGCTGCAGCAGTGGTCTATCTATCAACGTCTTCATTCAAACGTTTGTTATTCATACATCGTCGAGATCACTTACTTCTTTACGGTACCTGCAATGCTTCGATAACATCAAAGCCACCTGAATGCGTCCAAGTATAGCTCAAGATGGCGACGAGCGTTTTAACTCAAAACGGCACATTTCGTATGGACGCCTCTTTAGCATCCGCCACAGATGTTTGTCCCGTATGCAAAAGCACAGCACAGATATCACCGAACCTACGTTTCAAGGTCTCGTCAAAATGCTATCATCGGATTTGTGAAGGTTGCGTTGACCGCAAATTCTCTGCCGGTAAAGCCCAGTGTCCAATCTCTGGCTGCAATCACATGCTTTGGAAGCGTGACTGGCGATTACAAACCTTTGAGGACGTTCAAGTAGAACGTGAGGTTGACATCAGGCGGCGTGTGTGGCGCACTCTTGACCTTATCAATCTTGGGTTGGCCGAGCCGGATGGTGGCTGGGAAAATGCGTTCGAGGATCTACGAAGTTACAACGACTACCTTGAAATGAAGGAGGAGATGGCAATGAATTTAATCACTAATATCGACGTACCCAATACAAACAAGAAGCTGCGGGACTACGAAACTGCCAACGGACTGCGAAAGGACAAAGACGACGCCAAGGCTCAGGTGAAGTTACCTGTACGACAACCTGGCGACTATCCAGATTTAAGCGGGCTCATCACAGGACTGAAGACGAAAAAGGTTGCACCCAAGCAAGCAGCATACGATGTCTGGAAAGGCGTCACGAAGGAAAGGGGATATTTCTCACTTTCAGAGGCGCACGAGTCGTCCTGGGATCATTACTCTAGCAAGAAGGCCACCATAGCTGGTGGATGGAGTTTGGAAGCGTACACCGAGGAGTCATTACTGAGGGCTTTCTCTGGTCTTGGTGTTTTCGTGGAGAATGAGAAAGGTGGAAAGACAGATATGCGATTGCCGCTGGCTACTATAGCACCGCATGCAGATGATGTGTTTTGAACAACCAAATCTGGACAACAAACCATGTCATAACACAAGCGGGTTCTAACAACCAGTTATGGGGTTCGTGGTGTCCTATGATACGATACACACGTACATGCATACATTGGGTGTCTCTCAGGATTGGTATCAACGATAGGTTGGCCATGGCCGTTCTGACTGAAGATGAATGTCGCTGATGTAGCACCCGAGGTGAAGCTGAGCTCGGTCCCTGGCAATTGTTTCATGACATATGGTACAGTATATACAGTACCTTACCCTCACGCTGAATTGGTATGTAGGTACTCTTTCACGTGATTCGGGCGTCGCGGGGCGTGATTTAGGCTGGACGGATCCAATTAGGCGTCGATCCTAGCTCTTTGGGTGACCCTGAACTGCATCATCACAATTCATCACTGCAGGTTTCCAGTGCATGAAAAGGAGATCATTCTCCATAGCAACTTCTACAGCTAGGTGGAAGTTCTTGCAGAGCTCGAGTCTCAAAACATTTAATATCTTTGGTGTCCGACTGCGGTATCGATCTTCTCCTTACATGCTATCCTCTATTTAGGACAGAGATCGTTCTGTGTAAGTGTTCCTCCTTTTCCTTGTTTCAAAACGCGTGAGGATCAGACGCGTCCACTATTGATCCATTGCATCGTTGGAGCCCGAACTTGGAACCCATTTTGTTACATGCGCTTCACTTTTCGACCTCATGTTTGATGGTGTTCGAATCCTCACATACCACGTATATCTCCATGCTGTGCATACCCAAAGACAACAGTTTCGATTCGAGAGCTAACTTTGTCATCAGTCATGTCGGGCGGTAGTGCAAATTCCGCTGGAGTTAAGGACCTTCGGGCTATGTTTGAGAATAAATCAAATCGAAACGATCAATCTACGTCTTCGACAAGTCGAGATCAGTCCCCCAACGGCTCAGTATATTCTGCCAACGACAGGCCTGTAAGCAAAGTACGAACAAGTTTTGTTGCAGTCGAACGACCAGGCGAACCAGGGCAGCCACCACAGTTAGGGCTTAGAGAGGCTTCAGATATGAGCAGCATGGCAGAAGTAAGAGAGGAAGCTACAGTAGAAGATGGAAACGCTACCGTTGCTCCGGAGGTAACGCCTGCGGAGACAGCATCAGAGGGGGGAGACGAACTAGGTGCTATTCTGAAAGGCTCCGCCTTTGAGAATACGCAGCACTCTGTACCTCCTGTCACCCAAAACGAAACCCAACCTGAGCAAGACAGTAACAAGAAGGAATCTGAGCAAGACAGTGATAAGAAGGAACCTGAGCAACCTCAGGTGAATGGAACAAGCAAAGAAGCTCATATAACTGGCAACATGGAGTCTCAACCTGCCTCGAAATTAGAGTCCGCGCAGGACAAGGATATGACTCCTAAGAAATCAACTCCCGCTAAAATCAACACTAAACCATCAACCACGAAGTCGAAAGAGAGCCCTGTTGTACCCAAGAAGTCTCCAGTGGTGCAGAAGGATGCGAACAGCAGCCGTGCGATGAGACCAAGAGGTGGTGTCAGTAAAATACAAGGCATCATTAACTCGAGCAACAAGGCCAAAGAAGAGAGAGCTAGAATTGAACAAGCAGAAACATCGAAAGCGGGCCAGCAGCAGAGTTCGAAAGCCGTAAAGCCTCCATCTGTGGCCTCGAAGCCAACGGCTGCATCCAAAGCTCATGCTGCAAGACAAGATTCGGTCCCTCAGGACCAAGTGCAGCCTAAATCTCCCACGTCCACACGAATTCCTGCCAAGCTACCATCTGCAGCCACTGCAACCACATCTGCTTCCGCTGCACGTAAGGGGGCGAGCACTGGAATTGGCGAGGCGAAATCTTTTACCACCGAAAAGAAAACAACCGCTGCTAGTCAAGCGCCAAGGGTTGCACATACATCTACACGGACTTCTCTGGCTAAGAAAACTCCGAGAGCATCACTAACCAATGGAGATGAGTTACCACGGTCCCGGTTGAGCACCACGCACAAGCCAGCAGACGAGAGCTTCTTAGCAAGAATGACTCGCCCAACTGCGAGCAGTGCTCAGAAAGCTCACGACAAGATTCAGGTCAGCAGCCCGCCGCGGCAGAGCAAGACATCTGGCCCAAGAAAATCGAGAAAAAGCTTGAATGCAGCTGCGCAGAATTCGAATGGTGAGCCATCAGCAGACGAATCAATACTGGAAGCGGTCAATGAAGCTGCTGAGAAGGCTTTGGAGGAAACAACAGTAGAAGCTGGCAACCAGTCTGGATTGATAGAAGAACAAGGTGCACCAAATCCACCTCAACAGACTGCGGTGGCCGACAACACCTCCTGAAATGCTTGAACCCAACATAGGTCGCTGGGCAGTACACAAAAGAACCTTGTCATTTAACTGCTTGGAGAGGTGTTAGTGGTGTTACACTTGGGACATTACTCTCTGCAGCGATTTAGCGAATCATCTATTTATACGAATAGCTCTCAAGGTAGTCTCTAATTGATGTCAAATCTAAGCCGGTGCGCTTCCAAGCATAATATCCGAATTTGTAGTTGAAATTGATGCCTGAATATGGCTCGAAGCACGCTTGACCTCTTCCAGGACTGGGAGAAACCCGCCAGCTGATCAGTCACTCGTCGGCCGAGAATGCGATCATGACTTTGATCTCTGTCTCATTCACGCCAACTTGCAGCCAGAAGCAAAGTCCTTGACAGATACAGAAGGTGACTAAAGCGTTCAGCAAACTTGAGTCATATTGGTGTCATAATCGTTGATGCAGCAAAGTCGGACATCTATTGTCGCCGCCATGTATTCGAAGGCTGCGGCTAAAGAAACGGACCCACTACTTCCGTCTTATGAACCCGCTCCTGAAATAGGCGGCAGCAAGCACTATCACTCTGTAGAGATACACGATTCTCAAGATCAATATAATTCTGCTGAACAGACCTCCAGCTACAACGAGAATCAGCAATACCTACAAGATTTCCACAATCATGGCTACCAACGTAGCGATGACAACGACGAAGGCCACAAATCTTCTGACTCCGTGGCGGGACCTATGGCTCGGATCTTCCGAACACTATTTGTGTTCCTTTTCGCAGTAGTCCTGCTCACAATATGCGTGTCGGCTTTGCGCTCGCGGGACAATAGTTCAGAACCACCAGAAGGTGGCTCACCTGACTCACCCTCGAAGCCCGAACCCCATACAATCGAAGGAAGGGTGGAAGCGATACTGGCATCGACACCGCTGATCGATGGACACAACGATCTGGCCATCTTCCTCCGTTACCAATATAGCAACAACATCACCAATTTCAAGTTCAGATCTGATTTCGAGAACGGTGGTATGCCTCAGCACGTAGATCTACCTCGTCTTCGCAACGGCAAGGTTGGCGGAGCATTCTGGTCCGCTTTCACCGTCTGTCCCAATAACGCATCCTACGACATAACCGACTCCAACTATGCAACCTCAGTGTCCCACACCCTCGAACAAATTGATCTACTCCGCCGTCTCCAAGCTCAATACCCCCACAAGTTCAGCGCCTCCACCGCCTCCCGCTCCGAAATGCTAGCCCAATGGCAATCCACCCGCTCCCTCTTCGGACCCATCTCAATCGAAGGCCTCCACCAAGTCCCACCAACAGCACCAATGAGCACCCTCCGAACCTACCGCACAATGGGCGTCCGCATGGCAACACTAACATGGAACTGCCACAACGCCTTTGCCGACGCCTCTCTGCTTTCTCTCTCCCTGACCGCCCCACCCATCGTCGTCAACGGTCCATTCCGCCCCTCAGAGGGCGCAGTCACAACCCGCGGCCGCGCCGTCATCCGCGAAATGAACAGACTAGGCATGATAGTCGACATAAGCCACACAAGCTACTGGACTCAACTCGCCGTGCTCACAAACTCGACCAGTCTCGCCCCGGTCGTGTTCTCACATTCGTCGGCCTATGCCCTCTGCCCTCACCCCCGCAATGTGAAAGACGATATCCTCGACCTCGTCAAGAAAACCAACAGTTTGGTAATGGTGAATTTCTCACCGGATTTTATCTCCTGCACCGCTCCAGACTCCGACACAAACGACAAATCTCCTACATTCTCCCTCCCAACCTTCTATCCCCCCAACTCAACCCTCCACCAAGTAGCCCGCCACATAACATACCTCGGATCCCGTATAGGCTACGCCCACGTCGGTCTAGGCTCCGACTTCGACGGCATGGCCAGCACGCCCCGTGGCTTAGACGGTGTGGATAAATACCCTGCTCTCGTTGCTGAACTGCTCAAAATGGGTGTTAGTGATGAGGATGTCAAGTTGGTGGTGGGTGGGAATGTGCTGAGGGTTTGGGGGGATGTTGATGAAACTGCGAAGAGGATGGAGAGGGAGGGTGTTGAGGCTGGTGTTGATGATGCTGCTGGTTGGTGATGAGTGGGTGCGGTTGGACGGTTGAGTTGATTAATGGGGATGAAAATGAGGAGGAAGACTTCTTCGGTGATTCGTTATGGTATTTGGGATTTCGTGATTGAGGGTTATTTGGTTTGCGCTGTGCGAGCGTGAGCAAGCGAGTGTATACTTACGTACTGTTTCTGATTGTCCTGCCTCCGGCGTATTGTATATTTTTATCAAGAACATTGGTCAAGAAAATGCAGGTTTTTGTGCGGTTCGTAGTTCAGCACTCTCGTGCAACGATGCTGGGTCATAAACAACTGAGTACTTGCTACAATGAGCTCAAGCACATTGAAAGAAAGATACCAAAACAAAGCTCGATCGACAATGACTAGGTTTTGATCGATAGCGCACTGGCGATGCGCCTCAAAGTGGCTTCTCGTGTAGCATTTTAGCCTTGGCCTATATTACGAGCAGGACTATTCAACGAGTCCGTACCACTGCTTGAGGCTGACCTGGTGTCCGTGTTCTCTACTATCTTCCCCAATGGACTTTCAGCTTTCTCGCCTTCCTGATACTGCCCTTCAGTGTATCCAGTTACCCCCCTTTCCGATATCATTTCTTGCAATCTCGTTGTGCTCAATGCCTTATTTCTCAACTCGAATTCATCGAAGAAGTCCGGCGATGGCTCTGTCTTTTCGAAACCAAGACTTTCGAATAATGCAATGCTTCTGACGTTGGTGCCGCCGATCTTGGCGCGCAAGTAAGTGAAATCAGGCCTCTTTGCTGTGCCTCGTGGTGGCTTGAAATATTCTTTCAGAATCTGCTCCTTATGTGTGAGGATATAGTAGAGGAACACAAGCATTATTGCGTGGCCAAGGCCTCTATGTTGGTTCTCCTTACGGCCGATCATGACTTCAATTTCACCGACCAGGGAGATCTCACCTGTTTCCTCTTCATTACTTAGGATGAAGAGGTTGACATCACCGACCATGGTTGCAATTTCGTGTTGCTGTGGTTCTTGGTTCGGCTTTCGTTCTCGAGGTTCGCAAACAATGAAGGTGAGTTTGTCGCTGTCTGTCCGCCAGCTCCGTTGCATGGCATACTCGTTCTCCAGACTTAGCGGTTCTGAGGCGGTCGCAACTCGAATATCCTGGCTGTGTCAACTACAGCTGTGTAGGACCTTTCGTTGTTCATACTGGGTCCTGCATCCATTCATGGTATCGCGGCACATGGTGCTCACAGTATGGCACCAAAGTAACCTTGTTTGTGTGTATTGCTGAGACAGAATTAGTCAACCTTGAAGCAACATCTTGTCCACAGATGTCGTACCAGTATTTTCGTTAATATGCATGTTGTCGACACGTGAACTCGTCTCTGGGCGGAATTCTAGAGACACTTGGCGCGTGCTTCACTGCTTCGATCGCCCCATGTCGAATGTTTATAAGAATGCTTGATCAAGGTATAGGTTGCCAATGATGCAAGGACATCGCAATGCTTAGTGGTCAAGCGATCATAACGAAATGTCTTGGCACGTTTCAACGAATCGGAAGATGCGGACTTAAGTTTCCGCAAAGAGGGAAATGCCTTTCATGTCCCGTTGCTTGTCGTCATGTCCTGGTCTTGTACATCGAACTTGACAACCTCGATCTCTAATGTTTCGGTGTCGAGGATGACGATCTCTCCCGTCTTTCTGAAGCGAGGAATGGTGAAAAGTCGAACCTCCTGTCCAGCTGAACCTTCAACAACACTCGTATCGAACCGAGGCTGGTTGCCAACGAAATAGACATGAGGGCACTTTGACAACACGAACGGATCGCGATCTTGAAATGGGTAGGACCACAACGTGTCTGGTGCCGTTGGAGCACTGGACCTCCACTTTAACATACTCTCCATGACTTCTAGCCTGCCTTCTGCATCAGTCCCATCAGGACCACCCAAATCCACATACTTGAGAATATCGTCAACTGGTTGACCACTGTTGCCGAGCATACGCCAGCCCTCAATATCACCATCCCACGGATTGGTCACAGATTCAAACCAGCCAGGCTCTTCCTCCTCCGGATTCACCACATTAGTAGTGGCGTAAGTGCGTGAATGTGGAAACATAGCAGGATGAATGGGTTGTTGTGGCAGGCCGAAGTCTGCTGGATCGTATTCTCCAGCCATGATTGTGACCGGTATACTCGGCAATAATTCAGAAATGAAGTTGTCTAGGTGTGTAGTAGGCGCTGGATTGTAAGTCGTGGAATCGAAACCGAACCGCTTCTGACCCGGCTTCTTTATGTCATCCTGCCCGACGGGCTGGTTGACGATGACTTCTGGAGCTATCGAGTTGCCAGCGATTACTAGCCGAGAAATGTTTGTGACTTCATCCTGCTCTTCTCCGTCCAGCGCTTCTCCAAGTAGATACTCCGTGAGTAGTGACAAGTTGAGCGTGTCGGCCTCTGTGCCAGAGATCTCGAGTCCGCTCACGAATGCAATCTTCTTCCCATTTTGAGGCTGTCTGTCAACTTTCATGCCATCCTCCTCTTCTCGGTCTTCGTCATCTCGCTTCCACCGAGCTGGTTGTGATGGGAGGTCGGGAATGTGAATGTCAAGGACTTCGAAGTCGCCATTAGCGTTCTCCGTTCCTAGTACAGCGAGTATGACACCCGTCACCAGTAGATTCTGCTGCAACATAGCACCTGCCAAACGCAGTCTTCCCGAGCGATCTTCCAGCATGATTTGAGGTTCAACATCTGCATCATAGTACGATGTTCGTGGAGGAGGTCCAGCAATGAAATGGTCTCGAGAGACGTCTTCAAGAACGTTCGGCTTCAATGGGAGGTCCATGTAGACTGTTCCGACAACCCACGACAGTTCTCCCTGCCGTACATCTAGCACTCGTTCAACACGCTTCGCTTTTTCTCCTGCAATCTCAAAATCTTCCCACTCTTGCGTCGCGATCGCTTCGACGACTCCTCGAAGACGTTGCAAGCGTAGGAAGTACATATCACTGAATTGCTGTGCATATTGTCTTTTGTCACCCTGGGGCAGTCGATAGCTGTACAGCGGATTATACGCCGAGGGTAGACGTTGTCGCTCCCCATGCTTCTCACCTGCTCGCCATTCGTGCAGCAAGCTTTCAGGTTGAGGCATATTTGGATGTCAGAAAGAATCATCGAACCATTGCTGTTTTCGAGGAAGACTCGTTCGAAGAGCGAAATCACGAAGAAACGCGTGACAGACGCGTCCTGAACAAGAAAACAGGAAGTTGCGCCGAGGATTTCGATTAGGATTTATGCGAGCTTTCGCCGTGACCACTGGCAATTCCCCCTAATGTACTTGTAGTAAGCCTGAGTACTGCTACTGTATGACTCCATCCTTTCTTAGGTACCTACATAGATTGAGCTGAGACGTTGGCGAGCTTACGACTGCTTATTCGAAAGTTCTGCCTTTCCAAAGATACCTCAATCTTATTGTAAAACGTCTTCCTCACACGTTCTGCGCGCATTCGAGTAGGCATCATCTTTAAAGCTCGCGCTTTCCACCGTCTATAGTTGTCTCTTAAGGACACACCTATGGAGTCCACAAAGCCATTAATTCTTCTTCCTCCACTCCTGCCTCTCCCGTGTCGCAATATCCACTAAGATCCAATCCCTTAACCACATCGGGACCACCGTCAGCGACCACACCTGCATAGCATGACTCCACCACCCAACTACCTCTTCCCTTCCACATCCAACCAGCCCTATTGTGCTCCTCGCAAAATCCCTGCTAGTAGGTGTCAACCAGTTCACTTCTATATCTCCGACTCCTGCACTTTTCACTCTCGCTGCCGTGACAGATAACACGTCCACCTCCTGGTGGCCCTCGGCGACAAGTTCTAGACGTAATGTTTTCGAGAATTGTGAGTTGAAGGCCTTGGAAGCTGCGTAGCCGCAGATATAGGGGATAGGAGTCGAGGCGACAGCGGAAGACATGTTGAGTACAAGGGACGGTTTATTGACACTGAGTTGAGGGAGGAGGAGACAGGTTAGTTGGGTTGGGAAGGTGAGGTTCATGTCGATCAGTCTGTTCAATTCCGTCTCTTCGTACTCGGATAAAGGTGTAAAGGAACGTTTTAGGTTTGGATTGCCGCCGACATTATTCACTAGTACTGTCAAGTGAATGCCTCGGTTCTCAATCAATTGCTGAAGTGATGAGAAGGCCGTGGACCACGTTGAGCGGTTCGATGCATCAGCAATCCAGGGCTCAAATTGTAGATTTGGGTAGTCCTGCTGTAGGGACGTTATCTGCGTCTGGATCTTGGTCAGATTGCGGCCATGAAGGATGATGTTGAAACCATGAAAAGCGAGCTCCGACACGAAACCGGCGCCTATTCCATCTGAGGCGCCTGTCACTAAAGCCCAGGGATTGGTACTCGGGATTTTGGTGGTAGCAGGCTCCACAAGGGAGCTTGGAGTACCCCTTGAAGATGAGACTGGTGGGGGACTGTGGTGATAGCGAGAGATCTTCGATCGATGCAAAAAATATAGACGAAGCCAAGAGAGGAACTTGGCAGACGCGGGAAGGGCGACACCAGCTACGGCACCAAGGCCTAAAGCTACAATGATCGAGGGAATGTTGCGGCCGTTGCCGAAGTAGGGCTGGAGGAGTGACGGGAGCCGCTCATGGAGGAAGACACTCATAATGCCGCGCCGTATTGAAGAAGCTGTCAGTGGTGTGGTCGTTAATGAAGTAATATGGTGAAATTTCGTTTAAAGAGCGTCCAAATAGTGTACCTCTTGTCTTGCGCAACCTAGACGAGGTCAACCAGACTTTCGAGCTGCTACCAAACCGTGATCTCAGTATTCATTCCCAGTGTGCATCAGGTACCTGCACAGCAGTGTCGATATAGGAGCAATTTATATCGGACCAACGTTTCGGTCGAGTCGAAGAAGACACGGATCAACTCGAGGTGGAAATACTCGTAAAATGCAGTGTCGTTCGGTAGGCATATAGATTACGTCAGACGGCACTGATATTCGACTCGCCTCCTTATCTGCACTTGGGCGGCCGTTTACATGGTGCATTTGCGAGTATTTGACAAGAAAGCACGTAACGGTAATGCACAACAATATGGTGCAAGAAAGCAAAAGATCTCGATATTGAGCTCTCGTCGCTGACACTAAGGTCATACTGGATTCCCGCTTCAAGCCACTGAATTAGCATGATGAGCCATCTCGTCGTTACCGGCGCATACCATGTTCACTGTTTACGCTTATGAATACGCTCGCCTGATTCGTAATAGAGCTCCATCGTAGGAATAACGAGATATCGTATCGGAATATTATGTTACAGCAAATCACACCACCAACCCCAGGAACCAAAGTACTCCACAAAACCTATCGCATTAAACTCGTAGTGGATGATTCATTGTTCCCTGGAGACCGTCGCAGTAAGCGGGTATCCGTTAGCTTCCGTCGCAACCTGAAGGCTCTGTGGCTGGGGCTTCAAAGGCGTGCCCGATAAGAGCTTGCCGCACTCTGAACAGCAGTCGGTGTCCTTTGGACGGCCGCTGAGGATATCCACAGTACCTTTGAGAGGTCGCCAGAATTCATCAAGTGGTCGTCGTAGCTTCCAGTCAGTCTCTTTAGCTTCAAGACCATTCTCACCGCCCATTGGGGAAAAGACGATTTCCGAGCCTTGAACACCAATGACAGCAGCAGAGAGTTCGTCAGCTGCCACTTCATCTCTGGGTTTTCCAGCGAATGTCTCCTCCAGGAACTGCATACATTTGATTGCCAATCGCTGAGCCCGAATTCGGTCCATGGGCGATGGCTTACCACCTTGTTGATAATGACCTGGGACAGCTGCTCGTGACTCAAATCGACCTCGAGCTTCTTCTTTGATCATGTCTGCCACAACTTGTGTTGTGTAGACAGTACTCGCAGTTTCATTCCTGAGAATGATCTTGCCAGCCCTGGAAGCGCCCTTGTCATTCTTGAAATTCTCACGCAGAAACTCGATATCTCGAGCCAACATATGAATGTCAATGCCCTCTTCTGGGATGTAGACTGCTAAGGCTCCAATGGAAAGACCGGCCATGGTAGCAAGATAACCCGACTTACCACCTTGTGTTTCGATCACGAAAACCCTTCTTCTGGAAGCCGATGCAGACTGCCTGATGGCGTCGCAGAACCCAATAAGAGTATTCAGGCAGGTGTCACTGCCGAGAGAGTATTCAGTGCCTGGGACATTGTTGGAGACTGTGGCAGGTAAAACTAGGAGAGGGATGCGAAATTCTGGATGTTTATCTCGGGCTCTTCTTAGCTCGCTTGCAGCCGTGAAGGCTTCGAAACCACCGATCAGGAATAGGGCGTCAAACTTATAGAGCTCAAAACAATAAGCCGTCTTGGGTAGATCATCGCTTGGCAAACCTCGATTTGTACCGAGCTCCGAACCACCTTCGTTCACCCATGGATCAACATCAATCCATTTGATAGTTCGAACAGATCCTAGTGGTTTGTCGTCGTGATGGCGTTGCAGACCGGGAAAGCCATTGTGAATTGCGATCGGAGTGTGGCCACGAGACAGACAATAGGCTACCGCTGCACGTGTCGCAGGATTCATGCCGCCAGCGGGCGCACCGACATGGATAATACCTATTCGCATTTGCTTCTCTTCTGGAATCCTCGACTTCAGGCTCTCTGTTGATGTGGTAAGCTTGTAACTGTCAAAGTGTTCCTTGAATTCAACATCGCGTAGCTGCATAGCTTTAGTGAAATCTTTCTGCTGAATAGCTTCAGCCACAGATCTTGTAAGGGCGACACACTCCTGCAAATTCGACCGCTCAATCTTGTTCTCACGAATAGTGATAACTGGAGTGGGCTTTTCCGGCGTAGCATCAAGGATTGCGTTGACAGCCTCTACACCCTGTAAGGTTGAAAGCCATCGGTCATAGAAACAAGGCAGACCGCCACGCTGAGTATGACCCAGAACAGTCTTTCGAGTATCAAGCTTGAGCCTGTCGCTGAGGACCTTTACCACTTGGTCCGCGGTGATCTTGTTAAGATTCATATCCTGCGCACCTTCAGAAATAATGATAATGCTCCTTCTTTTTCCCATGTCTCTATGTTTAATGACAATGTCACACATCTCTTCTTCCCATCCTTCGCCTGGAGGTTTTTCTGGAATGAAGACATAGTCCGCCCCCGTAGCGATAGAGGCCATCAACGCTAGCCAACCACAATGCCTGCCCATGACCTCGATCACGAATCCACGCTTGTGCGAAGCGGCCGTGTCGAAAACGTTGTCGACCATCTCGCAGATACGTTCCAAGGAGGAATAACAGCCTATTGTGGCGTCGGTTCCCGACATGTCGTTGTCAATGGATCCGACCAGGCCGCATATATTCAGATGTTTGTATGGCTCAACTTGTTCTCGTGTTAGCTGGCCTGTGGACACGAGCTCTTCCAGCAAACTAGGCCACTCGGCTCTGAATTTGTCTGCACCCGTCAAACTACCATCACCACCGCATATGATCAAGGCGTCAATTCCTCTTTCCACCATATGCTTGGCCGCTACGAGCCGCCCAGGTCGCTCGTAAAACTCCATACATCGCTTCGTGCCGATGAGGGTACCACCTCTTGAAAGGAAACCTCGAACGTCGTCCCAGTGCATCTGCTTAATCAGGTCTCCAGCCTGTACTAGGCCATCGTAGCCCTCATAGATGGCATACGCTTCACAGCCCATGTGTATGGCAGTACGAACGACGGACCTAACCACACCATTCATGCCCTGGGAGTCACCTCCACTGGTCATTACACCAATCCTCTTCTTCTTCTTCTCGGGGGGAACAACTGTGGGCGCCATGATGGCGGTAAGTGTGTCAGATCAGCTCGTCGCGTGGGAGTGATCGAAGAAAACGAGATCGATTTTATTAGCCTTAGAGTGGAGTGCTCGAGGTGGGACTTTGTTCTTTGTGTATTCGTGTTTCAGGTGATGTAAAAGGGAGGTCAAATATATGTCAGGAGTGAAGCGAAGGACAGATAACATAAGAGTAGAGATACGGATACGTGTGCTAGGTACCAATTAGCGAGTAACGTGGACAATTGGTTGGCACAAGGTTGGAAGGTCTGCAGGTGCTTGAGGTGGTGCATGCATGTGCCAGCCTCTCGTTACCAAAATATCTCAGAGCTACAGTACAAGTGAACTGTGAGAGCAGGGTCTACGTCATCCGCTGAAACTTGTGACTTTCTAAGCGACCTTTGCACTAGGATAGCCGATAAGAGCCTCTATTGAGCGTCAAACTGCAGGCGCTAATCCTCTTTTTCAACCACACTTTGCATACCTACCTACCTTAGGTAAGCAGACCTCATCCCTCACTGCAGTCTTGCAAAAATACGCGCTATCTATGTGTCGAACGCGTCCATGATAGCTGGAAGTTACTACGACATGAGGCGTTGACAAACACATATGTAGTGTGTTGACCATTCGATGATTGTGAACCAACGCCCTACAAATATTTTGCGGCTCCGACATGAATGTACTTCCTGATATTGGTGCACCCACAAGTCAAGTTACAATATGGCGCCCAGCGTGTCACTAGTCGTTCCATACGAACCTGCCGCCGGACGACAACCTAGAGACCTACAAGCTGAAGTGCGTCAGATTGTGCACCAGAAGGGTGCATTTCGTAAAGTGACTGAGCAAAGTCTACTTGATGAAATTCGAAGGCCCGAAGCTCCCAGTGTCGAGGATACTGATGTTAAAGATGACCAAGATGACGAGTCTGAGACAGCGGAAGCTGCTAACGAGAGATTATGGCAACGAAGGATGGAAATGCAGGGGAGAGTAGCGTAAGTCTCTTGTTGAGACATTGGCTGCAATAGCTGCTGATTGTCTTACAGTGATGCGAGGAACGAAGCTTTTTCAGTGCTCGATGCGATCTCCTTGGCAGCGTCGGGTCATTCTACTGCTGCTCAGGCAACTATGTCCCCGGCCTTGAAGCAAGCAGTTCCCATAGGCAGCTTCCGTCCTAAACTGACTGAGCTCAAAGACCCTTCCCAAAACACTAAGAGCCGTCTCCAAGATCTATCGGTTGTGACCAAATCCCAAAGCTTCCAGAGCGCAGCAGTAAGACTCGCATCTGCATCCGTGCGATTGGAGTCAGAGGCTCAAAAGCAATCCAAATACTGGGGGCAAATGGCTCAGCTACGTAATTATGGATGGCAGATAAGTAGGTTGCCGAATGACGATCGGTCTGTTATTGTGCATTTTGGTGCAACTGATTCGGGTCAACTTTACAGAAATAAGGCCATGGCCTACATGCAGCAAGATGAGAATGGCGATCTCTCCATTCCTGGCCAGGAGCAAATGCAGAAACAAAAAGTGCTTTCGGTAAACGTTCGTCGTGGGCAAAAGGTCACGGGGAGCTTCACCCATCGAAAAGTGCCGACACAAGCACACACAAAGCTGCACCGGGATCTGCTGCGTGCTCGCGAGGCTTTGTTTTTGGAAGAGCTGTTCACCGAAGCTAGCAAGGAGGCGCGTTTAATTGCTAATATTGGTGTCCAAGCGCGATCCTCGTCGATCACCTTCAAACTTTCGGAGGACTGTTCCATCGAGGTTGCATATTCTTCCTCTGAAGCTGATAAGTCAACGGAAACACGCGTAGATGATGGGCTTGCAGCCATGGTAGGGAACACCTTACGGATGATGCTGATTGCTGAGCACCAGCAAAGACACGTCCAAAGGTCACAACAGGCGCCGCCTCCCATGTCACAAACTCCACGACCACCTCCCGAGTATGTCCTTCTCAGACCAGTTATAAATCAACTGCGGCACTATCACATGATCACACCAGTCTTGGATGTTCTGAAAAGTTACAAGTCCTCGTTAATTCAGGCAGGTCTGCAGCTAGAATACACAACGCACGACACGAGCAACCAGTTGACCGATCATCTACCTCTTGCCGCATTGAAGAAATTGATAAACAACGAAATCAAGATTGGCTTGCCCTCAGGCACTTCACTCTCTATCAAGGTTGAGACGCACCTGTCTCCGCCTATGTTTGGGACAAGATTCAGTGCATCAGAATATTCAGGTGAATGTGCAAGCCGCGGTTTGAGTCCAACCTCGTCTATCATGGTGGTGATCCAGATGTTCAATTACGTACTGTCCCGTGATGTATCGTGTAGGGTCCTCCGATCCATTCGACAAGCAGGGAGGAGAGTAAGTTGGCATGAGGGAGAAGTCTACCCAATTCGATTATTGGAAGTGGGTAACGACATACCTCGTCTATCGCTGGCGGTCAGTTGTCGTGAAGGCAAATTGGCCATGGCGAGCTTAAAGGAAGGGGCAGCTTCAACGTCCCGTGTCGAATGGGAAGGTGTGCCATCAGGGCCACAACAACAGACTCCGTCTCTACTTGATACTGTGGAGACATGGATGACAGAGGTCCTACCGCCGTGACGAAACGTGAGTCTATTGAAACTCAAGCAATACTTATAACAATTTACTGCGTGGTTCCGATGCACAAGGTTGAGCCAAGCCAGTATTGGTCAGTGTTTGAGGTACGAACTGCGCTCGGTTTGGGTATTCTTGAATTGACTACCTCACAATCACTGGCATCTGGCTATACAGTGCCCTGATCAGCACGAGAACCACCAATCACTACCCATATGACTGGAACGTTGCCAACATCCGATGTCACAGTACACTGTAATATGAATCACCAGAGTACGCTGCAATCTGTTGCCCTCTATTTGTGGTGCTCTTCTTCACCACCACACAAGCCAAGATAGAAGGGGTCTGGTAGTGTGGATGCCTTAGCGTTCGAATTACGCTTCTGGCACTCGGGCTTCGCCCGAACACTAGGCCTGGAACGTGTAGTAACACGGCTCAACTTGTTGTCAACACGTTGCTTTTGATCACACCAAGTCTTGCAAGTTTCAATATCGTATTCTCGCGCACTGTCGTGACTCTTTTGCGGTTTGCATAATTGTTGGCTCTTGGTTTTCGATTTGTTTGCCAGCGTTCAATCACAACGCACGTCGCAGCTACGTAGCTTTGGACTTTCAATATCACGAGGCCTGAATATACATGAAGGATGACCACTAGATATCGTGTTGAATATGCTTTGAAAGTAGGTAACTACATGACATGATAAGCGGAAGTACTGTACTAATGATAAACCGTTTCAAGACTCACAGGCGCGACCAGTTAATAGAATGGATCAAAGGTCTTCTCGCAGTCCCATTCGTGTTGAATTCACAGCCAGCAGCACCATACGATGGTACCACTCACGACGACCTTGACCAGATGGCCTGCACAGCACGACAACGGTACGCTGACATCTTCCGCGATGTTGAAGGCCTTATACGAGATCACATTGTACATCAAAGGACAAACTCGAGATCGAAACTCAGCATGCTAGTTCCGACGATTTCTTCATTCTTCACACCTCTAGCACTTGAGCAGGCTTTCCTTGTCCAAGACTCCAAGCGCGCCATTTCCTCCCGCAGATTCGTGGCACCGTCGTTCAACGACATTCGATTGATCTTAAATACTGCTCAGTTGATATCGCTGATCACACCAAAGACTCATCCGCCCAACACAGCATTGAACAGTATCAAGTCGAGATCGCAGCTTGAATTATTGACCTTTGATGGTGATGTTACGTTGTACGAAGATGGGGCATCTTTACTTTCACCTGAAGCCAATCCGGTCATTGTTCGGTTGCTGCACTTCTTGTCCATTGATGTACGGATCGCAATTGTGACAGCGGCCGGATACACAAATCCACAGAACTACTATAACAGACTGTCCGGGCTCCTAGAGGCGGTCAAAAATTCGCCAACCCTAACGTCAAAACAGAAGTCCAACCTCGTGGTGATGGGCGGAGAGGCAAACTACTTATTGGTTTTCGACGAAGCTGAGGAGTACTGCTTGAAATACACGCAGCGACGGAATTGGATTCTAGACATCATGTACACTTGGACCGAAGAGGCGATACAGTCCCTCCTCGACGTAGCCGAAGCGGCATTCAAATCGTGCATACAGACACTACATATCGAAGCTAAGGTGCTCCGTAAAGAGCGTGCGGTGGGCATCTATGCAGCCGACCAAAGCATCAGACTCAATCGAGAACAATTGGAGGAGACAGTACTGGTGGTGCAGCAGATTGTGGAGTCTTCGATGTCAGCGGTGCCGAAGCCGGCGCATTCACATATTCCATTCACGGTATTCAATGGTGGCGCAGATGTGTTTATGGACATTGGAGACAAATCACTGGGCGTCCAGGCATGTCAGAAATGGTTTGATGGCATCCAGCCGTCAAGCACGTTGCATGTGGGAGATCAATTCTTGAGCGGAGGCGGCAACGACTTCAAGGCTCGAAGTGCTTGCTGCTGTGCTTGGATAGCAAGTCCGGAGGAGACAGTGGCATTGCTGGATGAAATGATTGCACTTGAAGCTGGAAGCTGAGCACGCGGCAGAAATCGGAGTCATGCCGGTTCAAACCAGCTGCGCAGTATGAAGATTTGAGGACAATCACGAAGGAAGACCTTCCAAGCTACCATATGACCTCGTAAGCGAGCCGAACAACTGCTTTGGTAGTGTGAACAGGTCTTTGTTGTTCAGTCACAAGTCCATCCTGGAACAATTGAGCAGACTCGGCCCAGCGCAACCTTCCGAGTTCGACCGCCACCCAACCTTATTGCTTCCAGCATCCGGTTGCCTCACCACAAAATACGGAGTCGCCTCTCGGAGATCCTGCTGTTCCGCATATGGGCGTATCGAAGGATTGGTAGAAATAGGGCGTGCCTGCAACTCGTCGTTGACTGGCAGGTAGGAGGCTTTCTACACGGATGACCTAGATAACAACATTGAGCGTGGCATATACAGTAGATACATTTAATATTCTGTACTCCAGATGCAGAGGCGCAATATCTAACTTAATAATAACACTTGACCCCTGCCTCTGGTCGTTATCATGAATGCTAATGCTGAAGTCGATTGAACACTGCCAGGAGGTTACTAAGCAAGAGTGGTTTTAATTAAGTGAATGCTATATCTTTTTCTGAAACCTTCCTTAGCTTATAAAGCATGTTGCCCAGTAGAAGTGGTCCTTAGAGACACGAGATTCGGCGCAGAGGACACCGAATTCCTGTTCTTATCGATAGTCCACCCAGAAAATTCTGAGTGGTGAGAAACGGCCGGCAGAAAAAGTTTCGACTACCGTTCTCAACCAGCCTGACGAGGGCCCTTTTACAGTTTGTTTCATTGGGATTGGATCATCCTTTTTTTCATTCCTTCACAGAAATACTCAGTCGCGCTGGTCGCAAATCTCATCTCTCCTCGCCGACCATCCCTTCTCGACATTATTGTCAAGCCCATGTAGCGGGCACGAACTATCCTTCCAGATTATGCCCCACAGTGTATCGCCCACCATGAGTGCGGCTACCGTGCCAGTTAAAACTTCCTACTCGGGTGTCGCGCCCACGAGCGACGAGGTCAATAGTATCTTCAATACGATAGTCGAAACGAACAATGCACAAATCTCTCTGGATACGTCCTATGCCCTAACCAATCTCCTCCTTCAAACCGTCGGCATCAAGGGCCTTGTCGTAAACGACCTGATACCCCAGATCAAGAAGGCTTCTACAGACAAGAAAAATGGATCCAAACGAGAGAGTGCGATGTTCATACTGGGCGCTATGTTCGAGAGATTCCCTCGCGAGCAACCATTGAGTGAAGTCGTGTTCTTAGTTCAGAACGGTGGTGTTCTGAATTTAGTGTTGGATTGTCTTGCGGATAAAGGCCCTACTGTACGCGAGTCCGCACAGTATGCGGTGGACGAGTTATTTAAGAATATGTCGCCTGAAGCCAAAGTTATAGGGTTACTGCCGGCGCTGATGCACTATCTTTCTAAACCTACCGGAAAGTGGCAGGGTACAGTCGGCGCTTACACCTTACTCGGCAAGATGGCAGATAGCGCTCAGATGGGCTCAAGTGCGAAAGAGGAGGAGCAAGCCAAGGATGTTCTGCGCGAGTCGATGGGCAGGGCACTGAAAGAGCTGATCCCAATAGTGGAAGGAGGCATGCACGATCTAAAGGCTGAAGTCGCCAAAGCTGCACAGAAGACAATGCTCTCTTTGACCACCCTCTTGCAGAACGATGATGTTGCACCAAGAATCAATCTAATTATGGACACCATGAAGAATCCATCTACCCAGTCTCTTCAGAAGGCTATCCACGGTTTATCGCAGACCACTTTCGTGGCTGAGGTGAACTCGCCGGTGCTGGCCCTGCTTACACCTATACTCGAGCGATCGCTGAACAACCCAACCACATCGCAAGAAGTATTACGACAAACTGTGGTAGTCTGTGAGAATCTGACTAGGCTCGTACATGATCCATTCGAAGCCAGGGTTTTCTTGCCGAAGTTACAACCTGGTGTCAAGAACGTCAAGGACCGAGCATCGCTACCCGAAGTCCGTGAATTGGCGGAAAGAGCCTATAATGTCATGGTTAAGGCTATGGGAGAGGATACGGATAATGTCACAGCTGGTCAGATTGCCAGAACCACGGTAGACGATGTGCTCAAGGTCCTTGACAAAGAGATCAGAGCCCAAGGAGGTATTCAAAAGGAAGACAGCCCGCTATGGAAAGACGGTCAGACATATGTATCGGCAATGGTACGTGAAGACGTGAACGCCAGGATATTCAGCAGAATACCCGCTCGAGTCAGCCCCTACCTGAAGTACATCCTGCCTGAAGAGGCTTGCAAGACTGTTGGCGACAATGTTCAGAAGTACTTTGTCGACGAGGACCACAAGAAGTACGGAGCTCCAGTCGTGGAGGACCCTACCGAGGTAGAGGTTGTCGATGCCGACTTCTCTCTTGGTTACGGTGGCATGCTTTTGCTTTCTCACACCAATCTAAGATTGCTCAAGGGCCACAGATATGGTCTTTGCGGTCGAAACGGTGCTGGTAAATCCACCTTGATGAGATCAATCGCTGAAGGAAAGTTGGAAGGATTTCCATCGAAGGACGTCCTCAAAACCTGTTTCGTTGAACACAACCAAGGTGAGGATGCCGACATTACAATTATAGACTATTGTATGAAAGATCCGGAGATCAATTCTGAAGGACTTGAAAGGATATCTCAGGTTTTGAACGAAGTGGGCTTCACTTCAGGTCCAGATGGACGACAATCGCACAAGGTCGGATCGCTTTCCGGTGGTTGGAAGATGAAGCTTGCATTGGCTCGAGCTATGTTAATGAGAGCTGATGTATTCCTGCTCGACGAACCTACCAATCATTTGGACGTTGCAAATATTGCTTGGCTTGAGAACTATCTGAAGACAAATCTGAACATCACATCTTTGATAGTATCTCACGATTCCAGCTTTCTGGATGCTGTGTGTACGGACATCTACCACTACGAGCAGAAGAAGCTTGTGCATTATCGCGGCAACCTGGCAGACTTTGTGAAGGTCAAGCCAGAAGGCAAGTCATACTATACTCTGTCAGCATCACAAGTACAATTCAAGTTCCCTCCACCAGGCATTCTTTCTGGCATCAAATCCAACACCAGGTCAATTCTGCGGATGACGAACTGTTCATACACCTATCCTGGCTCCTCCAAGCCAAGTCTCAGCGACGTGTCTTGCCAGCTCAGCTTGTCCTCGCGTGTGGCCATTATTGGTGCGAACGGTGCTGGCAAATCCACCTTGATTAAACTCTTGACAGGTGAAACAATACCTCAGACCGGCAAAGTTGAGAAGCATCCCAATCTTAGAATTGGTTACATCAAGCAGCATGCTCTTGAACATGTGGAAATGCATCTAGAGAAGACTCCCAACCAATACTTACAATGGCGTTATGCAAACGGTGACGACCGAGAGGTATTGATGAAGCAGACCCGTATCCTCACCGAGGAAGATCGGATACAAATGGAGAAATGGATCGATCTTCAAGACGGTCAAGGGGCTCGACAGCTTGAAGCTCTAATAGGTCGACAGAAACACAAAAAGGTAAGCGCTTCTAGTATTAGTACTGATTATGTCCACTGACAATTCTTTTAGGACTTCAAATACGAAGTGAAGTGGAAGAACATGCTTCCAAAATTGAACACTATGGTCAGCCGTGAAAGCCTGGTAGAGTGGGGCTTCGTCAAGCTTGTTCAGGAATTCGACGATCACGAAGCTTCACGCGAAGGCCTTGGTTATCGTATCCTGGAGCCAAAGGTCATTTCCAAGCACTTCGAGGATATTGGTTTAGATCCGGAGATAGCTAACCACAACGAAATTTCGGGTCTTTCTGGAGGTCAAAAGGTCAAAGTCGTCCTCGCTGGTGCGATGTGGAACAATCCACATCTTCTCGTGCTCGATGAGCCGACTAACTTCTTGGATCGAGATTCTCTTGGTGGTCTGGCTGTTGCCATCCGTGATTACAGGGGTGGCGTGGTTATGATTTCACACAACGAAGAGTTTGTTGGTGCTCTATGCCCAGAGCAGTGGCACATTGCGGACGGTCGTCTGACACACAAGGGCCATCTGGCCGTTGACATGAACCGATTCGAAGATTCAAGACCTGGCTCATCCAATGTGAGTTCAGTAGTCTCTAGTGCCTCGGCATCGGCTGTGAATAGTGGTGCAGAGGACGAAGGAGATTTGAAGTTCAGGGCTAAGAAAAAGAAGAAGATGACAAGGACACAGATCAAGGAGCGGGACGTGAGACGACGCCTGCGACACATCGAGTGGTTGAACAGCCCCAAGGGAACACCCCACCCGAAAGATACCGATGATGAAGATGACTGATTTGATGCTTACACATGTTGATGCAATGGTGGATGTAATGCGATTGGACAAATAGACACAAAAAAGCGAACGGCAAGGATAGGTATTATACCTGGTGCATAGCGAAGGCGTAGAAAGGATTCTTGATAGTCGACATGAAGATTTTTGAGCAACCAATTTTGTCAGTTCTGTCGTTGAATATTTCCGACAGTTTTTTCAATTTCAAAACCACGAGAACTCCCAACCTCTTTGTCACGAGATAATCATCGCTGTTGTTTGTTAAGGTACGCATTCTGTCCATGTTTCCATCGTTTCCGTCAGGTCGTGCTTAGCAAGAAAGACGAACTTTTGTATTTTGACTGATCGTCACATCGACAAGTACATCAGATATCCTGCTTATCAGCGTCTGAGCTCTACCCACGGGGTTTGGCAGTGGAAGGAGATCCGGCGCCTCGCTGAACACAGATGACCGGGCCATGAGGATGCCGCTGTCGTTACATGTAATTCTTCCATGCTTTCTACAAGATCACGGCGAAGACATACAAATTACGAACGGAAGAGCAGACACAGATGCTGGAGAACTTAGAAGATAGTAGAACCAGTACTACAGGTACATCAGGTCTTCACGGTCGTGGGCTTCTACATATAGCATTCCAAGCATTGGCATCGGACTTGGTACCTGATCGACGGCCTCCCGCACACTAGCCTGCTTTGACTCCACCACCACCCCGAAGAACAATCTCTTCTTGAGCAAACTATTTCTGGACTGAGATGTACGTCGCCTAAGAACAATTTCATCCTATGCGAACCTTCTTTGTTCAGCTGAAGGAACAGGACTCCGTTCCACAGCTTTGACTTGGCATAGCATGCTAGGGTACTTTTGACTGGTGACAAGAAATCTGCCTTTTGAGACCAGTGAACTTCAGAGCGTTGAGATGGGAAGATCGCTGGGGCCTTGATTCAAGCTCTTGTACTTCCTTGGCCTCGGGCTTTGATTTACGAATGGACATGGGATATTCGAAGATGTTACCAGGCAGTAAGCAATAGGCATATGCGCACAAACCTACAACAGAAGGACCGATGGGTTGAAAATAGGAGCTTCGTGCGTCTATCTAGGTACGTTCCTGCTGGAAGGAACTCGTTCTTTCACTCGTGTGCTCCGGCTTCGCCTCTTTCGCCGCTTGCTGTATCTTCTAAACTGTTAGTACGATGAAGTTTTCATTTGGAGCTCTAGCAGTGGTGGCCTCAACTGTACTGGTCAATGCACTTACACCCGAGGACATGCTTGCTGCTCCTCGAAGAGGTGCCGCTATTGCTAACCCATCTGGAGTAAGCACAACGGATCCCTTTCGGAGCATTACACGTACTCAGCTTGTTACAGGAATTTGCTGTGTACACAAACACAAACTACTCCTTCGCGACAGGCTCTAGAACAACCATATGGGATAAGCTTGACCTAACCTCCGGAGCAATATCAACATGGATAGCCGACTCAAACATCTCCGAAGTGGTATTTGTCGGTCCAACAAACACCAGCATTCTCTACATTAATGCCACAAACGAGCAGGGAGACGGTGGTGTCTCGCTGTACACGGCTGATGCCAACAACCTTTCTGGTGCACAGTTGGTCGCTTCCTTACCTGCACCATACCAAGGCCTGAAGGCGGTTACTACAAGCTCTGGTAACATTCATTTTCTGGTCTACTCCTTGGCCTATCCAAATGGTACTGCTTACAACCCAGCCACTGCAGAGGTGCCTGCCAGCACCGCCAGAATGTACACTTCGATCTATGTACGGCATTGGGTACGAACAACCAAGATTGTTGCTTTCCACGCATGCTAATACTTCAATAGGACTACTGGCTTGACGAAACGCGGAATGGCGTCTTCGGCGGTGTACTGGTTGCAAGCAACGGTAGCTACACTCTTGGCGGAGAGTTGACAAACTATGTGACTGGAACATGTAACGTGACTTGTGCTGAAAGCCCTGTTCAACCGTTTGGCGGGAGCGGAGACTACGACATTTCATCAGATGGCAGCAAAGTCGTCTTCTTGACCAAAAACATCGACCTGCCTCTTGCCAATTTCACGAGCAGTCAAGTCTACTTAGTGCCTTTCAGCGGCAGCAAGGTTGACGCACGTGCAATCAATAAAGTTGGTGGACCATCGGTTCCACCAGCCGCTCAAGGTGCATCCGCTGCTCCTACATTCTCAAAAGATGGATCAAAAGTTGCATACTTTCAAATGAATGGCATCAGCTATGAAGCCGATCGAAACGTCCTCTATGTTGCAGACGCAGATTCATCAGCCTTCAACGTCACTGCATTGGCTGGTGACTGGGACCGATCTCCTAGTCAGCTCGCCTGGTCTAACGATGGCAACACCATCTATGCTGGAGCCCCAGATCTTGGCCGAGTACGAATATTCCCAATACCACTGACAGCAGGCGCAAGCTTCAAGCCGACGAACATTACCGACGAAGGGTTACCAGCACTTTTCAGTATTCTTCCGAACGATGTTATCCTTGTGTCAGACTCTAAAATCTGGTCCTCCCGTGACATCTATTCTGTGTCGCCCAATGGCAACGTGATCCGTACCTACCTACAGGCCAATCTCGTCGATCAAGTTCTCTCAGGTTTCGGCCCACAAGATGTTTCAGAGTTCTACTTCTCATCCAACTCAACTGAAATTGATCTCCAATCCTGGATCGTCTACCCATCCAATTTCAATCCGAACCAAACATACCCTCTCTGCTTCCACGTCCACGGCGGTCCACAATCCGCCTTCTTCAACACATGGAGTATAGGTTGGAACTTGAAACTATGGGCCGACCAAGGCTACATCGTCGTCGCAGTCAACCCAACCGGCTCCACCGGCTGGGGCCAGAACCTCACCGACGCAATCACCGGCCACTGGGGCGACTACCCATACTGGGATCTTGTCCACGCCTGGGACTACATCAACTCATCCCTCCCTTACGTCGACACAACTCGTGGCGTGGCCGCCGGCGGCTCCTTCGGCGGCTACATGATGAACTGGATCCAAGGCCAACCCTTAGGCCGCCGCTTCAAAGCCCTAGTCACGCACAACGGCATCACGAACACTCTCGCCATGTACACGACCGACGAACTCTATTTCGCCGACCATGACTTTGGCGGCACGTTCACCTCACCCAACGAGACCTCGCCGTATTATCGCTGGAATCCGATCGCGTATTACGAGAACTGGGCGACGCCGCAGTTTGTCGTCCATAGTGATTTGGATTACCGACTGCCGGTCAGCGAGGGTATTATGTTGTTCAATATGTTGCAGGTGAAGGGGGTGCCGAGCAAGTTTTTGAACTTCCCGGATGAGAGTCATGTGGTGGTGAGGCGGCAGAATAGTTTGGTGTACCATGAGGAGATTTTTAAGTGGATTAATTATTATTCTGGCGTGAGTAATGCTTTGAGTCCTGATTAGGGGGAGTGTCTAGTCGTGGGGTTCTGATGAGTTCTCGAATGGGTGAGATATGAATTCAATTGAAGCTTTGAGACGTTGCTTCTTGGCATCGAAGATTGGGTTGTGTCCCCGTGGTGATTTGTGTTTGTAGGCGCTTGACTGATGTTTCTGATGGACGCGAATGTGGCTTGATTTGGATTTCTTTATCGCATGTTCGGTGTGGCGACGAGGTAGTAGTATGAATTTTAGTGCTGGCGCCAGGATGAGGGAGTGAGTGTTTCGAGGCTGGTCTTCAGATTAGGCTGGTTCCTTTGCAGAGCAGTGCAGGCTTTTAGGCAATGCTCTTGAGATCTTTCTTGCATGCACGCTTGATTGTGCTGTGGATAACCTCACGTTCTCTAATCTCTGATCTGTCTGTTGTGCTACGTTTGTCGTTTGGGGCGTCCTCGAATTCGTTGTCTTCCGTGTTGTCGCTCTCTGCATTCCTTACCACATGACCTCAGAACATAGCAACGATAACTTTCCGAATTGTCCTGTCCACGACTTGGCAATCATTTTTTCGATTCGAAAATTGCAACATCGATCACAACAGAGCTCGGACTCCCAAACCCACACTGTGTGTTTCGAATACCTCAATCAATCCCGCCCCCAAACACTCCTCCATAACCCAGTCAAAGCACAGTCCATTAAGCATCTTCCACTTCTTCGTCTTAGCAGCCAACACATTAGAGAACTCTCCTCTCGTCTGCTTTGCCACAGAAACCTGACTATCATTATCGACGTTGCCATTCCATCTCTCTCTCAACAGGTACATCGGTGCCTGTCTGTGCTTGGATGACGCATGACGCAGGAGCTCAAGGAGATGATTTCGACCAGCGTCCAGGATTTGAAGGTATTGGGCTATACCGGGGACAGAAAGAACATATTCAGTGCTGTTGTGATGGCTGTGGTTTGTATTGGATTTGGAGCGCCGGGCACCGTTCACGCCACCGAGGGTTTCGAAGGCTGCTTCTCCACCGACTGCTGCTTGGGAGCCTGATGCGGAGCGCGAGATTGTTGCTGGTGCGACTATGGATGTTGAGGTGTTGGATGATGATGAGGAGGTGGGGACACTTTGGACTGATGGTACGACTAGGAAGCCTGCTTTTGTGAGAGCAGATGTGTGGACACGGGATATTGATGATGCTGGCAGGGAATGCGATTTTGGATTTGATTGAAGCGCAGCAAGAAAGGAGTTCACGGCATCGTCTGTCAGTGTACTCGAACGCATGAGCGTCTCGTATTCTTTCATTGATATCAGAACTTCACCCAGCCCGCTGACCTCGTTGCCTCTACCGACCAGTCTGATACGACGTATTTTGTTAGTTGACAGCAAGTTCTGGATATCTCTTTCGGTTTTCGAAGACGCGGATCTCAGGGCATGAACGTGAGCTAATGACACGACAGCAGGCAGGTTCTTCTGAAAGTTCAATACCTCGGCGATGCGAACACTGTTCATCCCGGCCCGGGCTGGAAGGGTATCGAACATTGATGTTCTTGCATGGCTCATGGCTGTCAGTACATCTGTAGCACCGGCACTTTGAAGGACTGTAACGATCGTTCCAGAGCCAGCGGGATGGTCATCGTCGTCATGCTCGAGAGTTGCTAGCGAGGTCTGTGCTCGCTGCAGTACTTTTGTTCGTTTTGCGGAAGCAAAAGGTAGGGACGATGAGCGCTGGAGAGGCGTAGGTTTTGTGACTCGGGAGGAGCGAGCCCCTGTTAGATATAGCGGCATGTTGTTCTGGACTGAACCTCAACTTCCCAGTACAACGATACCTGGATCCGACATTCGATTGTAGATTTCGGACGTCTAATCCACATAATGACCAGGATGATAACGCCACAGGGACAGCGACGTTGAAATGGCACGAAACGATAAATCAGCAGTCTCGTGGCAACAGGCACTGCCGTCGCCACCTCATTCGTTCGATTTCGTTAAGTCCTCGGATGTGGCTGCCACTAGCGTTACCCTTGCGCCACGAAATGTGGCTAGAGAGCAGACAGATCGGAGAGCTTCGGATTCTTAGCAGCCCAAATGAGTTTGCTCAAACTTGTACTCGTGTCCAGCAGACAGCTACCAACCTGGACAATGATATCAATCCACCTCATGCTTCCTCCATAAGCAGAACATGTCAATCCTTGACAGAGTGTTCCACGCTTTAGCGGTCAGAAGCTGTTGGTAGGACAGTTAGAGTAGGATGTTTGACCAAACCATTCTCTGGCTCCAATTATCTTTAATCGATCACTTCTGGGTGTTGATTACTGTTACTGTCATCTGAGGAGTACCTTGCATTCACTGGTCGATCACAACACATCCTGTATAGGCCAAACATTGCCTTGATAGGCCACCATGCAGCTGTTTATTGAGATTCGATTCATCCACCGCAACAAGAAGCATTTGATTGCAGGAAACGCGACCATCTTTCACACCTTGTGGATGTTGAGCTCCATCACCTCTGTGTTCGTTCTTCCAAGTGAGTTGTTCCAAACGAGTGGTGACAATGTTTTGTGGCAATGGCAACCATGAGCCCAGCTTACACTCAATTGTGCCTGTGTTCCTACTCACTCTTCACTGGTAATTGAGGGACATGCACCAGTGGTATAGCCTTTGAGGGAAGGAGTGATCCAGCCCGTTTGCACAGAAAGACCCACTTGCTCATAGAGACAAACGTACTTAGGTATATCCATCCGCTACAACTTCCCGACTGTCTATTCCTTCCTTACCTACTGACTATCCTTCTTCTGCTCCCATACTACACATTCGTATAGACGAGCTGAGCAGTCCTCCTGTTGCTGAAGACACTGTTCATTATGGCTATCACTATAGTCTGTCTCTACCTACCTTACACTTGTGGGTTCACAGCTGCGCAAGGATCTCCTGCACAATCTGCCACTCCCCCCAGCGAGAATAGTGATTCAACACAAGAAGCCTTGTCTGCGCGTTCGTCTCATCCACCCAGTGCATCCCACGAACGTTCTCAGAGCCTGCAATTGGACCTGAACTTTCTGCAAAGCACAGCATCACTGCCACTTCCAAGAGCTTTGCTTTCCACACAAACTCCAGACGCCACGTTCACTACAGACAACATATTCAGACCACACTATCAAACCCTGCCTTCCAACACTCGTTTGTCACGGCGAGGAATCCTGCGAACGAAATCCACCACGAGTATTCAGACGCTATCAGCCCTTGACGCTCAGACCTCAATATGGGGTAACGTCGCTCACCTAATCCAGCCAAAGTCCATGGCTGTCTCTCTTCCATCTCGGAGAATTGAAGATGCCGCCAAGGATGAGATCATCAAGGAACAAGGCAGCGATACGCCCATAGATGGACCCTTTGTGCGAAACAGAATGATGAAAGATCTGGAGTACACGACCGAAAATTACTCAATCGTGCCCACGACGCTTGGAAATGCTGGACTCTTTGCGGCAATCCTTGCTGTCGGCAGTCGAGATCCTATTCAAGACATGACTTGGGTTGGAACTTTAGGCATGCCAACCGACGCCCTTTCACAGGAAGTAAGAGAACATATCGAAGGAAAGTTGTTCACCGAGCGCGAATGTCTAACGGTCTATGTCAACGATACAGACATGAATGCCCACTATGAGAATTACTGCAAGGTAATCTTATGGCCTACTTTCCACTCACAAGTTCCGGCCAAACCAGAATCCAAAGCATACGAGGAGAACAGCTGGTCTCACTATGTTTCCGTCAACCAAGCGTTTGCAGAAAAGATTATCGACAACTGGAAGCAAGATGATGTGGTCTGGATACATGACTACCATCTTCTGCTTGTCCCTGGATATGTTCGCGCAAAAATTCCTAACGCTAAAGTCGGTCTCTTTCTCCATTCGGCCTTTCCTCCATCGGAAATCTTCAAGAATCTGCCGTCAAGATATGACTTGCTTGAAGGAATGCTAGGGGCTAATCTCATAGCCTTCCAAACACCAGACTTCCGACACCAGTTCCTTCAAAGCTGCACACGAGTTCTCAACATTGTCACCGAAGAAAATGGCCTTTTACTGGAAAACGGACGCTTTGTTGATGTTGTTGCCATACCGATGGGTATCGACGTTGCCTCAATGAATGCTCGTCGACGGCTTCCAGAAGTGCAAGTACAAATCCAGGAGCTTTCGGACAAGTTCAAGGACAAAATCCTCATTGTCGCGAGAGATAAGCTAGACAGCATCCACGGTCTCAAGCAGAAACTCAAAGGATATGCAGACTTTCTCGATCGATATCCAGAGTGGAGATCCAGAGTTGTCCTGGTTCAAATTGCTACATCCGTGTCGCCAGATATCAAACTGCGAACGGAAGTCCACAACCTTGTTGAATATATTAACAACGAGTTCGGTGGTGACATCAATTACCAACCCATCCTCTACCTTGCTCAAGACGTTGATTACTCTCAATACCTGGCTCTCCTATCCATTGCTGACTGTCTGCTCATAACGAGTCTGTGTGAGGGAATGAATCTCACCTGTCACGAATTTATTGTCTGCCAGGACGGTACCGGTGGTGGTAAAGGATACGCGCCATTAGTACTCAGTCAGTTTGTCGGTGCTGCTGATGTTTTCGGTAACAAGGCACTGCTTGTCAACCCTTACCATCCAGAGGGTATTGCTGATCAACTCAATGAAGCACTGAAAAGATCGATCGCTGGAAACGTTCGGGACTGGCAGCAATTGTACTCCTTGACTCACAGACACAGTGCCTCCGCCTGGTATCAAGCTTTCGTCAATGGACTCGAAAAGGCCTGGAAAGAACAGTGGACACGTGATTTCTCAAACGTTCCCCGACTTAAGATTGCGAAGCTTCATGAGATGTATCACCGTTCCGACAAACGTCTCATCATCATCGACTTCGAAGGCACACTCACTACTTGGGATTCTCCCAGCGAGGAAGTGATTACCACACCAAAACGTGTGATTGACATTCTTAGTGATCTGGTTGATGACGAGAACAATATTGTCTACGTTACAAGTCAACGTCCACGCAAAGATTTGGATCATATGATGCGTATGGTCCCCAAGATCGGGTTGGTCGCCGAGAGTGGGGCCTTCATCCGCAAATATGGCACAGCTGAATGGGTGGCAACCATCAATCTTGACACAATGGAATGGCGAAAGGGAATCCTTGCTATGCTTGAGATGGCGAACATTGTCCATGGACAGATTGATGAGATGGAAAGTGGGCTCATATTCCAGTATGATGACTTCGAGGCACAGGGCGCCGCAAATGGATACGCAGGTAATCTGGCTAGTCGAATCAACGAGATGTGCAAAGACCAAAATGTTGAAGCACATCCATTTGAGAAAAGTATGTGTATACACCATAAAAGCATCAACAAAACCCTGGCAGCCAAGGTTATGGAACAAGATCTGATGCAGAACAATGGCAAACTTGCCACGGATTTTGTCCTTGTCGTTGGCGATTCAGAAGATTTGTTCAAATGGGCACACAGTCTCGACAATCGCCTTGAAACTGGGGAAGTCGTGACATGTGTAGTAGGAAAGCGACATACAGATGCGGCATTTGCTTTACCGAGTATCTCAACTGTTCTCTCGGCTCTGGAGAAGATGCCTAAGGTTGAGACAGCTTAGATGGCTGAGGAGGATGAGGAAGGCGGCAAGGTGGGACAAGCACGCAGCTCAATGCGCAGGCATGTGACGCAGTGGTTGAAAGGACTTAGACATCGCTAAGATTGCAAGGCATAAAAGCATAGAGTGTATACATATGTATAGTATTATCGCATGATTTCTCGCCCAGGGAATGAATGACATAGACAAAACAACTAATTTGTCCTTTGCCCATGCCTACCTTACTTTTCCAACACTCCGAAATGCGAAAACATCGCCAGGTAAGACTTGAGAACAAGGTCGAAATGTTTGTGCAGAAATGGTCGTCGACCAATGCACATCTAGGTAGCTCGTATAGAATAGAATACTGGATCCGTTCGCCTACTGACGAAACTGTACCTATTTAGACTTATCTCAGCAGAGTATATCCACAGCGTCAAATCCTGACACTATCCCTATATTGTGCTCCTATTAGTGCACCAGTATTTCTACCACCTGGCAAAGCACATTGTCAGGCATTTACATCACGTTGCAGACTCCCAATGGACCTCGGGTGGTGCAAATCTACATTATAACTGAGTGGGGAAACCACAAATCAGCCAATGAGCAGGTCTCAGAAAACCAATGAGACGAGGGAGTAGCAACAGATACCTAGGTATGTAGCTTTCCTGTGCATAGCTGCAATAAGCAGCTGGGTCACTCAATGATATCGATCAACTAACTCCATATACCACTCCCCGCTTCAAATCCCAAAGCGACACACTACCCACTATTGAACATTCAAAACTTCTACATAGTAGCACCCACCTATCTAAATATCCAGTCATGACAAAACTAGACCAACCCTTCACCGACACCCTCAAAACACTCGGCGAGCCCTTCCCCCGCTTCAAATGGTATTTATCAGTCATAGTCTGCCTCGCGGCTCTGAACTACCCGGAAGAAATTCCAGGCTTTTATACGTTATTGCTTGAGAAGGGGTACATCCCCGAAGAGGCGAGGTTCGACGAAACGCGCAAGATTCGCGAGGGGTTGACTAAGATTTGTGGGATTCAGGGCGCTGCGAAGGTAAGTTGCAGGTGAACAACACCCCTCACTTGGGCAAACTCGCGTTGCTGCCAGTATGTTGATTACTAATTATATCTTGGGGGACACATGTATAGACGGGAAATGCCCTCCGTGCATTAGCGAGCGTCGTACCTGAAGAATTAAGGGACACGACACACCATCGTAAAGACGATACAGATGAGATTGCAATCCCTCGTGGGCGCGCGTTTTATGAGCGCATATACGGCCCGAACAAGGACCATAAAGCGTCCAACACTATCGCCGCTGGTCCGGACTATTATTGGATAGCTCAAGGTACGTACATATAGTATAAACCAAGGAACAAAATCCGACCTCCGCCGTCTCCGTGCTATCCTTTTCTTTCTTTCTTTCTTTGTTCTCGATCACATCCCCACCCCAAAAAACTATACTAACCCCAGCCCGTCCGTGGCTGTGTTATATCCAGACCTCTACGCGCATGTCTTCTCCTTCGACAAGATCCTCACGGACCTAGAAACAGGACAGTGCATCGTGTCCTGCCTGATCGGGATTGACTGTCAGGAGCAAGTTCGGAACCATATGAAGGGGATGCTGTATAACGGGGCTAGTAGGGAGGAGATTGGGATGGTGAGGGAGGTTTGTATAAGGACTGCTGAGAGGGTTGGGGTGAAGTTCAAGACTGGGCCCGTTGCTGTCCCTGTTTTGGATGATGCGGAACGGAACGGAGGTAGGGCATGAGATGAGGGTTTCCTGGATGCTTGGCGTTTCTGGTACTGGAAGAAAGAGGAGAAGTCAAAATCTGCATGGGCCTTAATACCCTATTGACTGAGCACAGAAGTCTACCATTCCTTTACTCTCCGCTAGTGTTTGTACCGTGAGACCTTCCGGAGTTGCTGCTAACGGATTAGCACCGTATTGCAGCAGCAGACAGGCGATTTCCTCGAAGTCTTTTTCAACAGCTGTCCGTAGTGCTGTCCATCCTTTGGAGTCTTTGTCTTCCAACCGAGCACCAGCTCTTATCAAAGCTGGTATAATCGACCGATATCTCATGCCTTCCCACATCCTGCCTTGCCAGACAGCGTGCATGAGCAAAGTTAGAGAGCTATGTCCGGGAGTGGCGTCTACCCGTGTCACGCGGTCGTTTGGGTTAGCGCCGAGTTCTAGCAGACAGGATACAATCTCTGGCCATGAATTATGAACAGCCTCACGAAGCGGAACCCAACCATCAGCGTTTGTCGCTTCGATATCTGCACCAAATTCTCCGAGAAGGCGAATCCATTTGGCATCTTCTTCAACCTGGCTTAGGCGGCATATCAGTGGATAATGGTCGTCCTTGCTATTCGCATCTCCACCATGAGTCAAAAGAAGTCTGAGTGCGTGAAATCTACGATGATAGACAGCCTCCACAATAGCAGATACACGCCTCGTATTCAAAGCGTTGACGTTCGCTCCAGCTTGTACGAACGTGTTGATGAGCTTTTCCAATGTCGGCTCATCGTAGCACCACAAGACCACCCACGGTAGAGGAGGATCTCCGTAATTTGGGTTCGCGCCGTGCTGCAGAAGCATTTCACAAATGTCCCATTGGTGATTGTAAACTGCCTCAAGAAGTATAGTACGTCGATTGCGAGTGCCGGTTGCGTTTAGGTCTACCCCCCCGTGTCTTAGGAGCATTTCCAGAGTTTCAGATTGACCTGCCAGCAAGCAACGCGTGACGGCGGATTCATTCGACATGTCGACGGCATTGGGATTTGCTCCACGGCACAACAGCTGAGAGACGATGTCTGTATTACCTCTGCTGCAAGCTTCAGCGAGGGCGGTGCTTAGACGTGCGTTGGTAACATTGACGTTGGCACCTTCCTGAATCAGTGATTTCGCCATAGCAGAGTCGCCCTTGCAAATAGCATGGATTAATGCTGTGTTTCCGGTCTTCCGGTCCTGCGCATTGATATTCATTCCATGCCGTAAACGCCATTGTGCCATGGGATCGTCTTGTATCAGGGTCAAAGGTGTCTGTTCGTTGTCATCTTGAATGCAAAGACTTGCTCCTCTCTGACATAGTAGCCATGCAGTTTCAATTTCATCATTCGAAATGGCTAGATGTAGAGGTGTTTGTCCTTTACAGTCAGTTGCATTGATTGGAGCATTGAAATTGTCGCACAATGCTCGTACAACATCCCGTTGTCCACAAAGCGCAGCTGTGTGAAGTGGTGTTCGACTCGACTCGTCGCGAGCATCTACAGGCGTAGGTAGATTGATAATCACACGCATGGATCTTCGCAGGCCCATCCTACATGCCTGATGCAAAAGCGCTGTTGTGTCTTCTCTGCGGGAAGGTTTTGTATTCGCTACGAGCGTTCGGACGGTCTCGAGAATTTCGCGACTGATATCAAAGGTTGATATGGATTCGTGTAGAACCAGAAGCGTAGTGCAGTCCTGAATCTCTTCTAGAGCTCGGCTAATTCGGCCTTCTTTGGCAATGCTCTTGATGGCTTTTATCCCTTTGGTGAGGCGATCAGCTGTGAGGGGAGGTAGAATGGTCGCAAGCGAATCATTCACACATATCGTCTGAGTGAGTGTTCGGTCGATGACTGGTTTCAGGGCGTGACTCACAGCGGTACCCAAATTATTGGCACATGCTTGCACATGTATACGGTCAAGACTGATCGAGAGCAACGGAAGCTGGACGACAAGATTGCAGAAGGACTTGGGAATCTCCTGTGACAGCGTATTAAACTCTTTCAAACGACCAACGACTTTGACAGCGAGTTCTATGAATGCGAGAATAGAGGCAGCAAGCTGGATTGCATCGCCAGCGCCCGACATAGTACAAGGTTGTTTACCTAGCCGGTTGAAATTCAGAATAAGTGTTGATCAGCTGTTTCAAGGCTTAGATATTCGTGGTGTTGAAAATGGTTCTAAAAGAAAAAGGGCGGTGCCATTCCACAGGGAGAAGCCGACACATAAGTAGGCCTCAAGTATGTAATTTCGAGGAAAGGCTGATGTCTGCCTTGTGAGCTTGGGGTATCCGGCCGGCCATACAAAACAAGTCTTGGCCTGCACTGCCCATGTGATTGATTGGTTGATAAGACAAATTCAAGGCAGTGATCCTCCATGGTTCCAGAGTTCGGACGATGATACTACTTCCGTTGTCTTCGTCGTCATGCACACGCAAATCGAGAGATCTCAGAGTTCGATGAGTACGTGTACGCAAATCGTTCTTGCATTTGACATGGTTCGTGCCAGGTCAACAGGACCATTCCTTCGTATCGAATGCAGCGTATAAAGACCAGAAAAACTGACAGCTCCGTGATCGTGGTGGATAGCTAAGTTGAGAAATAAAATATTGATAAATGACAACTTGAACGATGATGGAACGACGAGACTCTTACGTGAAAGAGTTGTCAAGTATTGTAAGGTTTAAGGAAGGCCACAATGATCACTGGATTGATAATCTGACACAAGAGGTCATCTTGAACGAGGATGCCATGCCCCGCCTTGCCATTAAAACGGTAATACAAGAGTAAGCTGCGAGTCGAGGTCGAGGTTTCCATTATGATGGTTCACTTGTGGCTCTTTCGGGACGGAGTCTGTAGGGTTACGTATTATGACCATGATAGCAAGTTTGGCTATTTTCTTGGCATTTCATGGAATCCGAGAACCATGTTAAATTACCGCATTCTCGTTATCTTCACTGAGTGAGTGTCGTAGCGATCTGCCCCTTGCGATTGATTGGTGCTCCGATAGATCTTAGCTCATTAAATGATTTGAGTAAGCCCAAAGCTGGACTGCGGACCAGTGAGGTGTACAGCAATGGGGTGGACCTGACAAGCTGCTATCAAGCAAGGGGAACAGCTAATCGATGCGAACAATTTTTGCTCTTGCAGCATGAATCTGATCGAAGATGATCTCAAAGAGAAGTATTATTGTTGCTGGTCGATACAGCAGGTTGAGTTGGATGATGTATCTTGCTCGCTATCATAGCCGAATATTGCCTGTCGATAGCTTATCGAGCTCGATACACCTTTCTGGGTTCTCCGCCGCACGGTAGGTCAACGAGCCATGTCACTGTGTGTGTTGGAGAAGATCGACACTTCCAGAATTGCTCATGTCTGGATTCGAATCGTGGGATTAGCAGCGACTGCCCGTTATTACATGCGTCCCCGATGTAGCACGAGTAGTTTCAGGGCTTGTCAAGAAGGCGAAGATAGGATCTGGTATGCAATTGCCGATGTGGATGTGCTGACACTCAAAGCTGCTGTGTATCGTCTGTACAGCATCTCCATACCACGTCCCATTTCCCCGAAAGATACCAGAAGCAGGTATAACTGACTTCCCAGCAGAGTCATTGATCCATTCCGAACAACATGGACGTTCGAGGATCCTCTAAAGCTGAAGGTACTGTGCTCAGAATCGTGAAAAAAAACACTCCTTTCGATCTCTCGAGTTCATATGCGGGATTGTTCGATGGACCGAATTGTACCCCTGAACCCTGTCATTACCTGGTTGAGATGCGGATTGTCATGCAGCTATCCGCAATCCGATCCGATCTGTCAAGTTGAGCAAAAGTCAAAAAATGACATTGTCGGTACTTGGATGAAACGTTGTATGATCCAGATCACTGCTGCAGATCTTGGGTCTTCAGCTGCAGCAACGTGTAGTAAACACAGACAAAGGATGATCACCCAGTATCGGATACTTGAATCACACTCGAGTATAGACGTGATAGTGAGTAGTACAAACATTCTTACCTGGAATGATAATAGACATCAGGATTGATATTGAGCTTTCGTGGTGACAGGAGCTTCGTCAAAGTTCGAGAAGAGCGACAGACAACTTACAATACCGATGGGAAAAAATCAGACATACAGAAAGTGAATCACCTTCCAATTATCCGAAGCTTTGATAGCTTGAAGCTCTGATCATAGATGTGACACGAAGTCATTGCATGATGATCGAGTAACGTCTGCAACCTTCACTCCATGACATGATCACTAGTGTTCCACATTCCAGAAAACTCCCATTCCAACTTATCTGTTTACCACCACTCGAGTAAAGCACATTTATTCTGGAAAACAGAAACACACTCGAGCTTTAGTGGCTGGCCTGGTCGATTGCAGACTCTTGACAAGTACTTTTCGCAGAGGATTCGTGATGTGTCACTCTTGAGTAAGCAACAAGAACATCATGCCAATTTACGCAGACACCGAATTAAGCGGCGAGGGTCTTGTTTGGGGCAGTGAAGTGACAATCGAAATCGTTTCTCAATTCTCGAAGCATACCTCGATTGACAATTCGAGCCTACTGTCACGAGTCAGCACCGATACAGACAGTGTCTTTAAAGTTGCAGACAAAGTCGTCTACAGTGATAGCAAAGTATCTCAACTACGAATGGACACACCACAATCCATGGAAGGTGATGCTGATGATGAAGGATCTCTTCGTGTTCAATCCCCCTGTACTGAAGATGATATTCCACCATTAATCGATATCCGCGGTCGACCACGAAGCCGAACAAAACAATTACGAAGACGTGGCATTGATCTATCTCGAGACGAGTTACGAATATCATCGCGTTGGAGCAGTGGTGAAAAGAGAAGTATGGAAGATTTTCGCGATGCAATCAGAGAAAAAGCAAATGGCGTGGAAGGTTCAGATAATGTCTGGATTCGATGGGCAGAGAAACGTAACCCATTCTTACATGAAGTTGGTCTGATCAAAAGTCGTTTTGCGAAGAGCTTGCGTCGCAGTGCGAGCAGAGGTGGGACTCGAAAGTCAGAGCGCATGATCGAGGGGGATGTCCAACCGAAGCCCAATTCCTCCGAACATCAGAACATACCTCTGCCGGTACAATCTACACCTCATAAAATGGTTCTACGACGAGTACATAGCAGCGTTTCACTACCAAAATGGTCTTCACCACCCTCATCAGAGGAGTCACGAGCTTGCACCAAGATTCCTGCCCATCCTTCAGCAGCTCTTCCCGTCAAGCAAAGCGACCGCCAGACATCATGGCGAACACATCTACATCACGACCTACAACCTTACCCTGCTAACAATCGATCTCTTCGACGCAAAAAGGGCCGGTATATTCTCCAACAATCATCAGCAACCAAGCAAGCACAATCTCCTCCTAAGGCCCAAAACCAAGCCACAAATCCTCTACCTTCAAACTACTTCCCCGACTACGGCCTCCGCAACCCCTCGAGCACTATACCCCTCCTACAACCATCTCTTGAATCGAGACAAGACATCGCAACATACCACCGCCTGCCCTCTCTCGCACTCTCCACCGATTCGACATCTACCAACGTCTCGACATTCATGACCGCGCAACCACAAAGAGTTAACACGATCGACATACCCACCTCAAACAACCTTGCACAGCCCCAGCAAGAAAACACAAAACCAACCACATATCCCATCTTCAACATTAACCAAAACCCTAACAACGTCACCAGTCCGCAAACTCCTACCCTATCTACCTCCCCACTCCAGCCAAACCAGCTAAAGCCAAGCAAATCCCTCCCTGAAAGCCTGCTAAGCCGCTTTTCAAGCCTCACCTTCGCCGACGAGGACGAAATCGAAAACGATAACGATGTAGCAGGAGATGCGAGATTACTAGCGCTACATCCACTGGCTATGAGGCTGCCGCATGAGAATCTGGTGAGGGCGAGTATTGGGGTTGGATTGAGGAGGTGGGATTGATGATTTGGGCAGAAGAGTTGGATGATGGGGAACAAGGTTGCGGAGTTGTGTAGTATGGTGGGGTGTGATTGAGTTGGGATATGGTGATGATTAATGGGTTTGACGTGGTGGAAGATATGTGCTTGCCTTTGTGTTGGCTGAGGCTAGGACTACGTTGTCGTTTTAGCCGTGTTTGCTGATTGTGATGTCGTGCAGACGTATGCTACTGGTACGACCACTGTGGCATAGAACGAAGAGTGCATATATGCTACTTGTTGCCACTGTGCCAAGGTTACCTATGTGGCATCTCTCGAATCAATAATTATGGTGATGACAACGACGCTTGAACGTTATGATGTAGCAACTTTGAGAATGAAAACCTTCATGTATAGACACTTGTCCTCTCTAGCTTCGCTTCGCTTCGTGAGATTGAGGCTCGATGTATCTACCAGGAGTCCAGCTCTAGTCATAGAGTCCAACTTGTCTACACATTGCCGGTGGATAGATCCGTTACGATTTGAGTAATTTCGCCTTGCTCTAGTCTCGGAAATGTTCATGATCGGACTGAAAACACATTCGGCCTCCGCCCTGTTCTACGAGTTCACACCAGTGAGAAGGGGTGAGGTATTCAGAGCCGTACTGATGCTCGTGCTTTTGCCGATGAAGCAGAGTGTTTCAAACCTGGTTGGTTCGTCGTAGGTCGTCTAGCAGCACATACAAATGTCGATTGTGGGTGTGCTGCTAGGTGTTGATATCGCGATCGTCGCGTTCGCAGGAGACGGAGGTAATGCGGGTGTCGTTGAGTTCGAGACTAGGGGAGATGAGGTCACTGGGTGCCGGAGGGTCGAAGTTGAAGGTGACGAAGTCACGGAAGATGAGCATGAGCTGCAGTTGAGGCGATGGGCTGGCTTGGTGGCTATTAGAAGAGCAGATGGTGATGATGATGGAGTAGGATATAGCGTTGCCGCGTTGGCACTCGTGATAATACAGCCCCAAAAGCGCGTATTGCGAATCATGCTGCCGCTATGGGAGCCTGTGTAGTTAAGCTGGGGTGGTTGGTCTGTGATCTCGCGGCTGATGTCTGTTGGGCCAGAAGCTTCGTGACGGTTCCAGAAGGCGTGGTCTGATACGTGGATGGAGACGGCTTGCGACGACGGATCAATGTCAGCAGTGCTAGCAGCAGGTGGTTAATTTGCCTTCACGTAGGTAGTATTGATGCAGCAGCAAATGAAGGATAGTCAGCGGACGCGAAGCACGGAAGACGACTGGAAAGGAACGGTTCAGTGAGCATGGTGCTTTAGATATAGAACCCGGCATAGAGGCCCAACAGGCTTGACCTCATGTTCGAGAACATTAAACTGAGACATTTCAACATGTGGGAAACTGCAATCCGTGCGTTCTTGTCACAGTACCGGCAACTGCAACTTCCAGGAGAGTATTGATAGTGGTTCAGAGCACAGGTAGGTACCTAGGTAGTATTCCGGCATGAGGTCGTCCTCAGTCGAATTGACGCTACCGCCTGGCCTATATCGTGTATACGCGGGTACCTCGCTTTAGGACGATTGAATATGTTGCATGGGAGAAGAATGTTCAGATGTGTGGATGGTTTGACGGGTTAGGATTCACGTGCCCCAATACTGGTCGTTAGTAGCATCTTTGCTGTACACCATGGCGTGGTTCTTCAGCCTCACTCACACACAGCTTTCGGTGCTATGGTATGTCATCCAGGACTGCAATTGGTAACCTACCTACGCAAGTGGAGTGCAGCAACTGGTTTTACAGAGATGGTGGTGTTCGAAAGTTTCGGCCATGACAATTGGGAGTGCTTGACGATACATTGACGTAATCAGATCAGCCGCACTCTGTTTAAACTCCAACTCTTTCGTATTGATCATTTCAGCTCGTCAGCACTAAAATGATGTCGTCTCGTATACTCAGACTCCAATATATTCTTCGTTGATGATGCTGACGTACAAAAAGCAAGAGATTGTATAGAAAGGAAGTGGTAGCTTTATTCTACATAACTTGGTCAACTCGAAGAGCCCCAACACCACCCCAAGCACTCAAACATTTACCAAATATCTTCCAACCTTGACTCTTGACCCCAGAATAATGTCAGACCGACTCATTGTTGTGCTTGGTTCCGGACCCGGCATTGGTTCTCAAACAGCAGCACATTTTGCAGCACAAGGATTCAACCGTGTGGCTTTGCTATCCCGAAACAAGCAACGCCTTCCGGAAGATGCCGCTACCATCAAGAAAGCTTCTAGTTCTGCTCGTGTCGAGACATACGCTGTTGACTTGGCCGAGATTGATGAGCTGAAGAAGACGCTGAAGCAAGTCGAGACTGACCTGGGAAAGCCGGAAGTCGTCTTGTTCAATGCCGCACGTGTTGGACCTAGCAAGATTGGTGAAGAGTCGGCTGAAAGTGTCTTGCAGGATTTCAAGGTATGTTTCACCGCCCACACTACCAAAGCTGTACCTACTAACTATGCCACCTGACCATGTCTGTTGCTCTTTATCTGACAGCCTCCTGGGCTATGCCGCTCCTCACCGGTTCTCGTCCGTCCTTTTTCCTCTCAGGAGGAGGTCTGTGGAACAAGCCTATTCCAGGTTTTTTTAGTTTGTCCATGAACAAAGCTGCTCAAGTCAACTTCATGGACAGTTTCGCTCAAATCGTCAATCCCAAAGGTATTCATGTGGCAACGGTTGACATTGGTGGGATAGTACAAGACAGTGACCCTGTGGTAAACGCCAAGAATATTGCCAAAACCTTCTGGGAGTTGTACGAAGAAGATAAGAACAGTTGGCGCCAGATGGTTGCTCTAGGAGATATGGATGATCTTCGAAACTATCTGAAGGAACAAGGACAGTACTACTATTGACACCGAATAGTAATGGCACAGAAAGGATATAGCGGACGTGTCGCAATAGTGGTTTCCATCAAAGGACAGTGTTAAATGCAATATGCTGAGCATTGTGTATTTGAGAATAAGGGTTTGAATGGCAACGAATATGTTTAATGGCACGATGCATCTCACTTGCTGTCACTCCTGTTGTCAGCTTTGTCCGCGAAACTTGGTCTTGGCTGCAGTAGAAAACGCCCAGTGACACCAGCATCATTGACAGATAGCAAGTATTGATGGCAGAACCCTTGCAATACTAGCCCTGAATGCGTCGGCTCTCCCACCATCTTATGATCTGTGATAACTGGGCTGGGGACCCTGTTGTTCGCAAGATGGTCCTATGTTCTTTGTTGTCAAGAGCTGAGTAGTCGACCACAACCGGGGAGTTCACAGAACAAACACACTGTGCAATAAACCACCAGTACAAGAAGCTAGAAGCAGACTAATGCAGGAACTTTTGAAACAATCGGAGCTTTTTTCACACTAACAAACGCCGAGCTTTGAGGCTGCGCTAATCCCAATCAGAGAATCCATCGTGGCATGACTCGATTGTGAAAAAGATCACTCGCTTGTACCAGGAATTACTTGTCCTTGAGTGTTCAGACTAAAAGTTTTGGTATATCCTCTATTGTTGAACACCGATCTTGGTCAACAAAGATCTACCACCGAAGCAGCACTACTTGACCGATCCAGTACTCAGCCCCTGAGAGCGGTCAGACTGAAACTTGGTGGTGCGCTCTTATCTATTGCAAACACCAAGCATCATGGATGCCAATCGTGCAAACGGTTCCTCCGCATGGAGTCCATCGAGTTGGAGACAAAAACCAGCCAAACAAGAAGTCATCTACGATGATCAAGAATCCCTCCAGAAGACTAAATCAAAGCTCAACTCCTTGCCGCCATTAGTCACACCATTCGAAATCCAGAACCTCAAAAACGAATTACGAGAATGCGCATTGGGCAATGCTTTCCTACTGCAAGGTGGTGACTGTGCCGAACTCTTCGACTATTGCAACCAAGACATGATCGAAGCCAAGATCAAACTTCTATTGCAGATGTCACTAGTCTTGATCTACGGTGCCCGAAAGAAGGTCGTTCGTGTGGCAAGAATGGCAGGACAATATGCCAAACCCAGATCAAGTCCAATGGAGAAAGTCAATGGTGTTGAAATGCCCTCCTTCAGAGGCGATATCCTCAACAGTTTTGAACCAGATCTGAAAGCACGAATCCCAGATCCAGCACGACTGCTCGAAGCTTACTATCACTCCGCTTCCACTCTCAACTTCCTTCGCGCAGCTATTGACTCAGGCTTAGCTGACCTACATGCCCCCCTCGATTGGTCTCTCGGCCATGTCGTCGATAAATCTGTACGAAACGATTACCAGAAAATGGTATCTCGAATCATCGACACCCTAGACATGATGCGCACAATTGGCCTCGACACAGGCGGCACCCTCGAAACAGTCAACCTCTTCACCTCCCACGAAGGTCTCCTCCTTGAATACGAAGAATCCCTAACCCGTCAACTCCGCAAACCAAAAAACGCACCACAACTCCAACACACCTCAACCTCATCCTCCACAAAACCACCCCTCACAAACGGCCACGAAGTCACCCGCACACCAACCCACACCCGCCAACCCTCCCTGTCCAAAATCCCTCCCCAACCAATATCTTCCTACTACAACACCTCCGCCCACTTCCTCTGGATCGGCGACCGCACCCGCCAACTAACCCACGCCCACGTCGAATATTTCCGGGGCATCACCAACCCAATCGGCATAAAAATCGGGCCCTCCATGCCACCAGCCGACCTAGTCCCACTCCTCGACATCCTGAACCCAACGCACGAAATAGGCAAATTAGTCCTGATCACACGCTACGGCGCCACGAAAATAGCAGACCACCTCCCCGCACACATCCGTGCCGTGCAATCCTCACCCCACGCCGGCACAGTGGTCTGGCAGTGCGATCCTATGCACGGCAACGGCCGCAACGCCACTGTCAAAAAAGCTGATTCTAGTGAAAGCGAAACGATTAAGACCCGCCGCTTCACAGACATCCTCTCCGAACTGCAGCAATGCCTCGCAATCCACAAGACCCTAAATTCCTATCTCGGCGGCATGCATCTGGAACTCACAGGCGAGAATGTGACTGAGTGTGTGGGCGGGGGTCAGGAATTGACGGAGGAGGATTTGAATTTGAATTATACGACTTTTTGTGATCCAAGACTTAACGAGAAGCAGGCGCTTGAGTTGGCTTTTTTGGTTGCGGGGTTCTATCGGGAGGGTAGTTAGTAGTACTGTTGGTTGATTGGGCCTGTTCATTTGGGTGGTGAGATGAAATGAATCGAGAGATACGCGGAAGTGGTTGGCGAACTTCATTTGGTTACGTATATTGTTGGGTCATGCTGGGTACCATGATTAAGCATCTACCTACAGTACAGTATGTGGAAGGCTTTTTCACATGGTTTTGTTCCGTGGTGTTTTGGGCTTAGCCCAAGCGGTTTTTCATTCATGTATTTCACGTCTGTCTGGGTGTCTGAGCAGGATGTTCGTGGACATGAGAGATACTCAAAAGCATGATGATGATGAACCGGGTGAGTGGCCGTATACGCTACGCGAGGCCGAATCACAATACAAATACCTGAGATACTGTATGTACGTAGTTGATCTTATTATTCAGGCTTGCCATGCCACGTTTCAATGTCCACGCATGCAGCTACGAATACTCCATCGGTCTAGAACGAATTTTCAAATTATGAGATACAATCTACATATGCACACCCTCTACATAATCACTTCCTTCACTACTACGTACCTACTACTGTTTCACTTCCAACTCCCCATCAAGAGCCTTCATAATAGTCCTCTCCAAGCTCCTCACCTCATCAACCTCCGTCTCAAGACTAGTCATAAAATAAATCACATCACCCAAAATCCGACTATGGACCCCTCTCCCTTGCTCGTCCAACGTAGTCATGAGACGTGCCTGCAGCGACGATGCAGCGGTCGAATTATATCCTGAAGTAGCGGATTCGAGCGTCAGAGCGAGAACGGTGCCGATTGAGATGCATGAGGCTACGAGTTGGTGGTTGGAGAGAGTGGTTAGGAATTGGGGGTGCCAGAAGGAGAAGATGTTGTGGGTTGATGGGGAGGTTGAGGTTTGGGTTGGTGTCCAGGAGGTGCGGTAGGTGTCCCACGAACCATGCGAATCTTTTGGAGGCTGTGCACTGTTGATGGTTTTGGTTTCTGATAGGTTTCGCAATTCCGTTAAACTCTTGTTTGCTACTGCACAGCCGATGGCGTGGGCGGTATAACTGTGGCCGTGGAGTAAGGCGTCGGCTTTGCTGTCGCTGAGGAAAGTGTTGAATATGCTGTTTGATGCTGTGGTCAGAGCGAGAGGTAGTAATCCACCGGTCAGGAGTTTGGCGTGGCATGAGATGTCGGGTGAGATATCTGCTTCCGGTCCTGAAGATGAGGTGGTATTCCAGAAGGATGATGAGCTTGGGCGGCCAAGACGATAGAGGCCGGTAAAGACTTCGTCTGCTATGATTGGGAGACCGGACCAGTTTGTGGGGTCTGTCTTAGTACCCGGAACGGTTGCTGGTTGATGATCGGGATTTATGATTTGTGGATTATTGCGAATCGTTTTGATGAGTGTGCGCTGAAACAACGGATCCACAAATATCATGCCTCCCGCACCCATAATCAGAGGTTCGAGGATGAGCGCACCAAACTTCCGCTTCTGGTGGTGAGTAAGGTGAGTCAAGGTACGTGTAATGTATTCTGTGTAGAAGTCTACATCGTCACCTCTGGACTCGAAATCGAAAATGTCATATAGGGATGGGAACAATGTGATAGGACCAGACTCGCGAGGCATTGTGTCATCCGCAGGAAGTTGGACTTGCCATTCGCCCTTGACCAGCTTGACCTCTGGAGGTGAAAACCAAAAGCCCCAAGGTTTGTACCAATCAACCGTCGCGTTGAATGGTGATGGTTCGGAGCAGTTCATAACACCAATTGTGTCGCCATGATAGCTACCTTTGAGTCCTAGAATGCCAAGCTCACCGTTATGATCAGTCCAGTCGTAGCGCTTGGCTGTAGAACGCAAAGCCATTTTGACAGCTACCTCCATACCTGTACTGCCGTTATCCGTGAAGAAGACACGAGCTAACCGTGGGTTTTGTAGTGTTGAAAGTAAATTGTAGCAAAGATCGAGGGCTGGTTCATGGACGGCATTAGCAAACATTACATGACCGTACCTTCCCGCAGCATTGGCAGCAGATAGAGACAAGTTTGGATTGCCATGACCCAGTCCTTGTGTCCACCAAGAAGCTGAAGCATCGAACAAGGGTGTCAGCAGTGGCTTCGATGGCGTTGCAGTTTTCAAAGGCTGTAAACCTTTGCTCACAGCGTCTGGTTGAGTGAGCATCACATCTGTGTCCTGGTCATATGCTTGAAAATGGTCCCCATACGCTGAGTCTATCGCAACAACGTTCTGTGGCAGGCCATACTGGCGGAAAGGATGCCATATCACGGACTCAGCGTGCGAAGGCATAGATGTCAACTTGGAAATATGAGAGAAGTGCTTTTGATGGAGCATGTCCACTACAGATGTCAAGACAGAACTCGTAGACACTTTCTCGTAGTATGTCGACATTTGATCTCGATCTTTTGCATCATCACTATGCCGTTCAGGGGGCGCCGGGATTGGAAAGGTAGTGACGTTGTGTTGACTGAGATAATCGCAAAGATAGTCGGCGTTTCCCCATCGTGCAACATCAAACAGCAAGACAGACTGCACATCGTAACCGCGAAGATGAAGTGATTCGAATGCTGATATTGTTGTAGCAATCCCTCCCAACTTAGCATCACCCACGAGCACGACTGGAAGCCTCAGAGGCCGGTACAAATCGGCTTGGACAGTGCCAGACGGTGCAGGAGACAAGACCCCGCCAGCAGTCTCAAGCAATGCATAGCGTCCACCGTTTGTGTGATGCTGGGTCAAGGCGTCTTTGACCTTTTGCAGCAAACCTCTGTCTGCTGAGCCCAACTTTCCAGCCCGGCGATTTGCTTCATGATTTGGGTTGTCGAGACGAGCAGCCAGATGAGGACTGAGTGGCTGGGAATACTGTTCTAAGCATTTCGAGAGTATACCAGGAGCATGTTTGGTTATATGCCTGTCATCGGCCTCGGCATCGGGACCGGTTGATACTGGCTTGAGATAAAGCAGGCCATTGGTTGGTGCTCTTTTGGCTAGTGCCTTGGACAGAACAGTCGACACAATGGTTTTGCCAACATCAGTATTTGCGCCATAAACCTGCCACACTTTCAAATCCCTCCACAACATCGCTTTGTCTGCTCAGCCGCACCTCGAAGGCCATGAAACCGTGCAAATGTAGGAAGGTGCGGATACAGAATGTTGAGATGGAGCTGCCAAGATCGGAACAAAATGGGAGCACTTTCCTCGCTCAGATGGATGGCTGTTGCGGTCCGATCATGCCGCTCATCTAACAACAAAGAATCCGATTCGCATTTACATTCACATACTATTGAGGACCACTATACAGTACCCTGTGTTTCACCTTACAAAGCTGTCCAAGGACCAAGTCAGCTTTGTTGACTGCCAGACACGCCGGCACACACTTTCATTTCAAACACTTCTTCAATGAGCAGCTTGACACGCTAGTCTAGATTTGCTCAAGTCCAGTTTCAGCACATAGCGATCATCCTCCACCAATCATACACCATGGATGACAGGACCCCCCTCGAAGTGACTTTGGCATCGATCTTGAAGAGGCGAGAGCTTCAATACAAGCTACGCACCCTAAAGTCGAGTCCTCCTAACTCTGTAGACTTCTCCTCCAATGATTTCCTATCACTTGCCACAAATCAAGAGTTTCGGAAAGACTATCTTGCAGAGCTGCACAAGCAGATCCTCCCTGTTGGCGCCACTGGCTCTCGCCTTCTAGATGGGAATTCGAAATATGCTGAGAAGCTTGAAGCAGAAATAGCGGCTTTCCATGGCGCTGAAACTGCTTTGCTCGTCGGCTCTGGCTTCGACGCAAATGTCAGCATCTTTACGTGTCTGCCTCAGCATGGTGATGTTATCGTCTATGACGAGCTTATTCATGCTAGCGTTCATGATGGCATGCGACAATCTAGGGCCACATCTTTCCTAGCCTTCAAGCACAACTGCCTACAAGACTTCAGGGAGAAGTTACGCATGTGTGCATCCAGGCAGGAGAGTGGTAATGTCTTCGTTGCTGTCGAGACTGTTTACAGCATGGATGGCGACCTTGCGCCGCTCTCTGAAATGGTAGCAATCATGGCCGAATTTTTCCCACACAACAACTGCCATCTGATAGTGGATGAAGCACATGCCACCGGTGTCTATGGACCTAACGGAGCTGGCATAGTGAACATGCTTGGTCTCGAGAAAAAGGTGCTCGTTCGACTAAACACTTTTGGCAAAGCCATGGGTTGCAACGGCGCTGTCATTTTGTGCTCTCCTATCATTCGTTCCTACTTGATCAATTATGCTCGACCAATAATATTCACCACTTTCCTCTCATATCCGAATTTGACAGCCATCAAAGTTGCTTACGACTGGCTCCGAGCAGGGAGAACGACTTTGCTCTCTGCCAACCTGAAGGCTCTGATACAGCATATGTTTGTCAGACTGCAGGGCTTGACTGCACTTATTGACCAGCTAGACGATGGATGTGTCACCTTGCCAGAGGCATGCCCTCAGTCTGCCATTTTTGCTCTTATGATGCAAGAACCTCGAGAGCTAGCCGCTTTCTGTCAGAAGGCTGGATTTGTGGTACGTGCTGTTATGCATCCTACTGTGCCACGAGGGACGGAACGGGTCCGAATTTGCTTACATGCTGGCAACACGCGTGAGCAGATTGATGCATTCGTCGTCACGGTGGCATCTTGGCTTCAAGCTAGAGTTCTGACCACAGGAAATACTTTGAAAGAGGTACCATGGTGTCTAGAAGAAAAATCGCAATTGCCAATCGAGTCGAAGCTATGAGCTGGACAAAATGAAAGACATTCTTATTCATCAGCTTTCTCTCTGGCTAGAGACCGGCGGCTGATACTGACATCGATTGACGTACATCAGCAACCAGTGAGTCGTGGGCAAGCAGTTTGATCGCATTTCCCATCGAGTCGATGCCCTTGTCTTGGCACGTGAAATAAATGTCTTGGAGACTGGTGTTTTGTTTTAAGAAAATGGTGCCTCGCAAGAAATGCGAAGCCAGATTCCGATACAAAGCCGCATGGAGAACCATCAACGAAACGAAGCAGCTGGCAGTTTACCATGGCTTCTCCCACATTCAGTTCCAGAAGGATCTGACAGAACAGAGATCACTACCACCAGGCATGACAAAGTTCATACCATTGCTGCACACTAAGAAGCGAAGATGCAGGTTGCCAGAAGAACAGCACAAGGACGTGATTGGCACTGAGTCATCTGGTTTCGATTCCACGTACTCCAATCAGACTGAAAACAGTAACGAGGAGCATGGAGAAGAAGACGGCGCACAAATCATTGTTGTTGCTCTCAGGCAGAAAAACAATCTAGACAAGTGGTTGGCTAGCGTAAGGGGTATGGAGTAGTAACAGAAAAGATGTGAGGTCAAGAAGGTATCTGGGGTGCTAAATAATTGATTGAAAGGAAAGTCTGGCCCTACAGGCACGTCCAATATACCAAAATTTCGAACAAAGAAAACTGCCCCTCCGCGGGTAAATATCGCCCTCTCGGGCACCTCGTTCTTCTATAACCACCGTGGTGCGAGGAAGAAACCAAATCTCGATGTTCAGAGGGGATAGCATGGCTACGTAGCTAGGGACGGAATAGAGGCAAGCACAACACACGCATTGGGGGAGAACTTCGATTTCGTGAAAGGTATAGATCAATTGGAGCGATCCTGTTTACTGTAGAGACTACATATTATAGATAGTGTCGAACGATATCGAATATAGTTTAGGATTTCACTTCTTGTGTTAACATAAGCCATGTATGGCGGTTACTTGAATTTCTAGTGTACTTGGTTTTCAGCTACTTACATGACCTGGCTTGAAGGAGACCTGAACGATAGCGGTTCTAGCAAATGTGTATGAAGACTCCATGATAGTAGACGCTGAGGCAGCCATACCGATGCTGATACAAATGCGCAGCTATCCCTACAGCGCAGCTGAACAATAACATGCTGTACATGTTCCATACCGTCACCAGGTCATTCACAACAGCATAACAACATAACCGCTGGAATGTCTTCCTGGCAGATACGCAGCTCGTGTTTAAGAACAACGAATAAGCAAGCGACAACGCCGCTTGAAAGCGCATCCTCCCATATACTGTTCAGACGATCTCCGTATCGACCAGCATCAAGCTCGGATTCCAACGTGAAATACCCATCTCGCGCCCATAGAAAGCTCACGTGAAAACCGGTTACTGCTGTTTCTTCGCCGCCATCTGTCCCTGCTCCTTATCGAATGCGCCATACGTGACCTGCAGACTCGACAGCGCTGAAATACCGACGTACAAAAGACTGAGGAGGAGGATGCCGACGAAGAGGCCCATGAATATGCCTGCGGATCCGAGTCAGAAACCTTCAATTCTAGATAGTAGGATTTGTGAATGATGGAAAACTTACCTGGGCTAAGGAACTGGTATTTATCGAACAGCGGTCCGTTGATGATAGTTTGATTGCCGCTTGAAGTCTGGTTTTTGGCAATACTTGCGCCCAGGCCGCGTCGTAGCTCTTGGTGTGCTATGTCGCTGATGTAGTCTTTTCCATCGGCCGTGTCTTGGCTAGCTGCTGCTGTGGCTTGGATCGAGCTGGTGGTGTAGATCAATGTGTAGTCCTTGCTGTTGAAGTAGTTGTCGATCACGGTTGATAGGTAGAGATCGTGGTGTTGGAGGACGACATGTCTGTATTCAGTCGCCAGATCATGCTGGAGTGTGGGAAAATGGATGCGGACGAGCGTGTTTGATTTGTTCGAGCCGTCAAATTCGGGTATCAGGTCGGTTGAGGCATCGAGATTTTGTACATTTGTGATCTGGCAGATGTCTTTAAGGCTTTTTTCGATCGCTGATATGTCTATTGTTTCGATTACGTCCCTGACTGTGATGGTTGTTTGGTCTTTTGTGCTTTGGCCCAGCCTGTCCTTGAGCAGAGGCATGTTTTGTGAATTTACGAAATCGTCTGCTGATACACCTGGTTGCGAAACAATGATGTAGTTCTTCGTCGAGCATTGTGATAGTGGTTTTGAAATGGCAGATTGTACTGCGGCAGCTGAAGAGAGGTCTTGTATCGAAGGTATATTCAAGCTAGGAGTTGTTAGTATGTAGGCAGAGTGTACGATATGGTGACTTGCTTTGATGTTGAGTAGAGGAAAAATGGCGAAGAATTGTCATACGCTGAGGCGCATGATGCTGCCAGCGCGACGGCGCCTAGAGCAGCGAAGTGCATTTCAATTGTAGAACGACTTGGAATCTGTGGTTTCTTAGAGTATTGCTACTTGTGATGTTCGCCTCGAGAAACAGATGATGTCGTTTAGTGCTGGCTCGGATAGCCGTAGATAGACCGTGGCATGCACATGCATGAACCGATGTTTGCAGTGTTTGCTCCCGGAAATGCATCTGGCGCCGAACTTTTTGTAGTGATATTTAGTACTACTACATCAAAGGCTATACTATTTCCAGGTTTCTCCGGCGCGATAGAATGGCGCCTCCTCCCTCGAAGAAAAGAAAGGTCAAGGAGTCCAAGACCGAAGAAGTTGTCTTCGACCCTGCCGTGAGGTTCGAGTACTTGACTGGCTTCCATAAGCGCAAGGTCGAGAGAACAAAGCATGCCCGAGAAGCTGCGGCTCGTCGAGCCCGTGAAGAAAAGATCGAACATCGCCGCCAGGTATGCGCAATACTCAAGAGAAGGAGGAATTGTAGTCTAACGGTAACAGCTACGAGAAGAGCGAAAAGCCGACCTCGAAAGACATGTTAAGGAAGTCAACGC
>JAKLMK010000132.1:0-55755 GCA_022813445.1 Neophaeococcomyces aloes
CCCCCCCCCCCCCCCCCCCCCCCCCCAACTACTGCACTGCATTTCAATCTTCTCAACCCCCTAAATATAGACGCAATACCTATTCTTCAGTAACAAACCCTCAAGCACCCCAAAACATCCCCCACCCCAATCCTCACAAACCCCTGCGAAACATCATCCATTCCGATGCCCAGTATAATTTCATCGCCTAGTGTACCTGTTCCGAGATCGATATCGTCGTCGTCGTCGTCGAGGTTTGCGTTCAAGGATTGTGGTTGTGGTTGGAAGGACCAGGCTAGGGAGGGGGTGTATGCGAAATAGACTGGACTACGGGCTTTGGGATTTGAATGTGGTATTGGGGTTTTTGATGGGGGTCCTCCTTGATGTCCTCCAAAGGAGTCGATTGTGGTGTTGTCGCCAGGGCTTCGTTTGTGCTTTGCTGGCTGTGGTGTGTTTTCATCTGCTTCGACGGGGTATGGGTGGTTTTGCGATGTGGAATTGGTATACCTCTCCTTGGGTATGATATTGTAGTCGATGTGACTCTTCTTCTTCTTCTTCCCAGAATCAGCGGCCACATCCGTTGCATTCATATGCCATCCAACATCCTGCTCCCACGACCACGGTCTCGCTCTCTCATCTCCGAACAAGATAGGATGAGCACTCACACCGAGAATTCGAAACGGTCTCCTCGCATCCCAGACAAGGAAATATCGCTCATATCGCATCGGCAGACTCCATGCATTACTGAATTTCCTGTGAACAACACTGAAGTGCACTATCATGCCTTCACGCAATAGTAGTCTTTCGTATGTATCCCAGGAGTTTGCGTTCTTCTCAGCATCTGCGATGTTCTTGCTGGCTGGAGAGGCGTCGGCGGAGTTTGTATCAGATAGACAGCTTCGCTGCTTGAGTTGCGGACGCGTACATAGTATGAGCCGGAGGGAGTTGGAGCCTTGATGCCAGTGGCCGCTGTTGTTCAGGCTGTCGTGGAGATGTGTCCATGAGTGGTAATCGAAACAGGGAGGTTCGGTTGGGGAGGTCAGATTTGTTGTGGTGTAGGCTTGGGTGTTAAGGATCTGTGCTATTGTGCGACCACCCTCGATGGTGATATTCTGTACAATGTTCGCCTCGATGGACAAACTCGGTGTTGGCTCTAGTGTAGTTGAGAACTTTGTGTCTGATCGGTCGGAGGCGTCTCCTTGACCGAGGTCTGAATGTTGACTTGTCGTTTCAGCAGGGTCGGTCAGCCAACTCCTGAACATCCTAGGGTCTGCTGCTGTGGTAACGTTCTCGCGCTTGCGATGACTTGTGTCTGGAAATACATCAACTGAGCTTGAGGTTGACGTGTTTGTCCCTATGACTCGATTGTTCTCTGTGACAAGCTCATCAGAAGCGTTGCGATGATTACTGGCAGATGACAGCTCGCTTGTATCTCCAATCTTATCACCTTCACCTGACAGTACAACATTACCCACCATATCATACTGCACCCATATCTCGTCCTCGTTTGGGAAGAACAACACCCAGTTCTTCTCCACTTCGCTTCTGCTAGACCTAGGGTTTCTCGTAATCTCAGTCAGATACTTGTATCGCTTTGGCGGTTCCAACCAACTCAAGTCGACAGCCTTCTTTTTGCCATGGTTGTCATGTCCTCTATTCAATTTGCTGGCCACGTCTTCGGTATCATCATGTCTTTTGCTCTTGCTACTTCTTTTCAATATTTCGTCCAATCTCGGCCAAACACTCCTCAGATCAACAATCCACAACCCTGCACAACCATAAGCACTCCCACTATTGACTTCTACCAACACCTCGCCTTTCCGTCCTGTCCAGAACATTCTCGGATCATGGAATCCTGGAATGTCCGGGAAAGTCCGCCATGCGCCAGTACATTTCTTCGCCGGTGTTGGTGGAATATTCAGTTTCTCGGGCGTTGTCACACATCTCAGGCCCCCTCCCCTCCCTAACAGATCTAGATCAGATTCATCGCAAATTCGAGAGGAAGTTGATCGAAAAGATGCCGAGGAAGGCGAGCAGATATCAGCGAAGCAGATGTGGGATTCTTGGTGCAGGCCTGCGGTGACAAGGCGTGTGAGGAGGACATAGCGGTATGGTGTCAGGGCCTTGTAAATGTGGGATGGGAGAGGAATGATGGTGGGGTTGAAGTAGCGGTTTGTTTTGAATTCTTCAGTACTTTCATCCTTGTTCGGGGAGATAGGAACCATAGAAATTCCTAGCATATGAGTGTTTGGAAGACGAATGTGCTTGGTGTGAGGGTTCAGATGATCGTGACATGGTGAAAATAGACGAGGAACATAAGGGTTTGGATGTGAAAGAGGAATCGAGCTGTGGTAGTCTCTGATAAATCTTTGTTCAAGCGATAGACCTATATCGTAATCGGTAGTGAAATTGAATTCCACTGTCTTCCCATACGAGGATCGCAGTAGTGTTCGGAGGATAGTTTCGGTCGATGTTGACTCCTTGACTTCGATGAGTATTCGAGCGATGACAATGATAGCCAAAAAGATGACTATTGGAAATACTACCTTTCGTGATGATGGTAGCGAGAACATTTTGGTGGTGCCAGTCGAGTTCATGAATGCGCTCAAAGAGAAATGAAAGGAGTGATGACAAAATGTTGAGCTGACGGTAATGGTGAAGAACACACCAAACGTTTGCATCTGTACAAGCACCGGTAGTACACCATGTAACCCCTTCTCTTACCTTCCGATGATTAGGTAGGTATGTTAATCCACAATAGACACCCTCTTTTCACCCCCTACCGTCTATTGTTGATACTCCAACGCTTTAGTACGCAAAAAGCTCAGATCGTGCTTACGTAACGCCGTGCATCCTTTCCCTAACTGTATCGACACCGTTTCTACTGTACCTGGTATCATGTCTGAATTTGTGATTATGTTCCTAATCATCCCTCATTCTCTTCATCACTCTTATCAGAGACAGAATCGCTGTCACTCTCCCATCCCTCAGCTTCAAGATCGGCACTCCTGATACCAAATGACAGCACGAAGCCAATAAAGGCGATAGCTCCAAAAACTCCAAAAGCTAAAGCTTCGCCCTTCGGTTTTACTTTTGTAGCCACAGTGAACAAACCACCACTCAGGAATGGACCTGCTGCTCGACCAGCCGCAGAAAGAGTCTGTGCCAAACCGTTCAAAGTACCGAGTACATGGTGGTTGGGTGCCGAATTGGTGATCTGTTTATGTTAGTTCGATCAACTTTGCGAAACTTGAATGGCATACCAATAGCAATGCGCTTGTAAGACCTCCCACAGCGGCGATAGTCTTGATCAGCAACACAACACCAATTTCTACCCAAAGCCAGACAACACCCGATTTCAGGCTACCCTGTCCATCATCTGGGTGCTTGTAGCCCACAAATGGCATGAGCAGATATGCTATCACAAACAAACCTAGACCAGCCCTGTATGCCCATCTATTACCCATTCTATCTCGCAGTTTACCAAACACCCCAACCTGAAACAAAATTGTAACGGCACCAGCGAAAGCCAAGGACAGACCAATCTCCTCAGGATTCAAATTGCGACCAGTTGGGACATCTGCTTGTGCGAAGATCGGATACAACGAATTGAAGGAGATATTGGCTAGCTGGAATATTAAATATGTGATTAGTAGGAGAATCGTATCTCGATTGAGGATATCCTTCCTCTTTAGCTCGTTATCAACGTGTGGTATCATCTCAGGCAGATGCGGTCCGTCATCCGATCCGTCATCGCTAGGCTCGTCATCTGACTCGTCTGTGTTTCGCACAGATCTTTTGCTTGGTCTAGGTAGATATGAAGGCCTTGTTGAGCTTGTGAACTGCCACATCCGCGAGAACAAGTTTCCAACTCTGCGTTTGAATGGTGGAAGATCTCCTTCTTCTTCTAAAGACTCCTCCAAAAAGATTACCGTCAGCACAGCGTCGAGCAGTAATACAGCACTTGCAACCAGATTTGGGATGAGGTACGGATACGGGTTTGGTTTCGATGAGTCGAATGGATTGTTTTGAAAGACGAGCAGACCTCCCACAATCGGGCCAGTGATACCGCCCAAGCCGTAGATGACAGGTAGATACGTGAATGCCTTTGACTGGTTACTTCGATCTGTGATCTCGCCCAAGCACGTTGACACAACGCCCTGGTTGCCGTTGACCACACCCATCAATGCCTGTACCAGGACAGCCTGCCATAACGTTCGACAAAACCCAAAAGCGACAAAGCAGGCAGCAGTCAATACAGTGCCCGATAATATTACTGGTTTTCTTCCGATTTGATCTGATAGCCAACCCCAAAAGAAATTTGTACCGAGTTGCGCCAGCGCAAAGGCAGAAGCTATTGTTCCTACGTAGACTCCGACTTCTCCGGCGGTGACTTCGGGAAAGGTAGAGGCCATTGCCGGAAGGTATGGACTGATCGAGTTCAGTGCGGTCTGTTCGCAAAGGGCTATGACAGCCAAAATAGCCATTTGCCGTTTCGGAAGAGGAGATTCATGGTGTTCGTCGTGAGCGTCGGTGGAAAGGTCATTGCTCGAGCTGTTTCCCGAGTCCGAGAACGGTCGACCTCTCGACCTTGGAGGAGTAATGTTATTAAAGGTTTGGTAGTGTTGAGTCGAGGATTGGCGCCGCATAAGCGGTCCTTGGTCAGATTGTTTCATCAAGGGCTATGCTACTGGAAGTAGCTCATCGTCAGACTGGGAGACGTGAAAGTGAGGCAGGTTCTAAGGTGTTCGATTTTCTGAATGTATGATGTCTAAACTTGGCGAACTCGTATCACTGGTCCTAAGCGTTCGAGAAGCTAAAACTGCGACGTGAAGTCCTCGACGTAAGGTGCAACAACAAGAAGATAGTGGTGAAGCAGCGCGTATGTACGTATTACAATTATGTTCCCGAGAAATATGACTGTAGCAAGGCAGTGCATATGGTTATCCAGTACTGACAAGTAGCTTAAGGTTTTTGCTTGTGCATGTAAATTGTACCTGTGCCGGCATTGCCTTGCGCAGTTTTGCTACTAATGACGTCCGGGTGATGAACACCCACCAACCACCACCTGCTTTGTCGTGTGATTCATCAGCTGCGATAGGCAAGCTCAATTGTGCTCGCGCTTACTAGTCTAGGAATAGCGAAGCGGGATGGAACGGCAGCAACCGCTCTTGCTTGCACGACGACTCTTGCAAATCTCTTCACTTTCTCGCAGAGGATTGCTCCTCGACGACGATTTGCATAGTTTACATTCTGCCGACTGATCATGGCTGACTGCGATCTGAGTACTTAACTGTACTTTAAGGAGTATAATAACTTTTTCTGTACAGCAAATAATGCCAACCCAACTGCTCTGAATACCAACCGTTGCCTGTCCAGTCGACAGATGCTTAAGAAACCAAAACTCCATGCAAAGTAAATACACCAACCCTTATTGACCCAAACATTCTCGTCAAACCGCTCTTTGCTGTACATGAACCCAATACATCAATCTCATGAGTCTCAATTTCCTCCCTTTCCCTTCCTCCCGCCAGGCGCCTGCTGCAATTCTATCCTATTCATCTTCATGTTCGCCTTGTCAAGCACATTCTGCCTCATCACACTTCCACCAAAGCTCCCACCAGCGCCAACGACAGGCCTAACCCTCGCATCGTCAGCACTACGCTCGTCGTGCCGAACAGCTTGTGGTGTCAATGGAGCATTGTGAAACGGAATCTTTGTGTTCATCTCTGAGTGCTGACTACCACGCTCGTAACCTCTAATGATCGTTCCAGTGACCGAAGACGACGCAGGCATGTTAGTGACACTCAGTGGACTGACCGGGCCATCGAACCTGTTGATAGTGTTCCACGAAGACGATGAGCCGACAGGACTAGGACGAGCGATAGGACTGACCGGAGAAGTGTGCTCTGTGAATTTGGATCGGTATGGTGCGGGCTTCTGACGCAATTCGATTTGGTCCTCCTCTTGGTGAGCGACCGGCGCAGCGGTAGAGAACGGTCGTGAGAGACGTTGCCATGCTTTCTGACTTGCGGACTGCGGTCGTGCCATCGCGGTAGCTTGTTGGTTTGTGTATGGAAGGACTTGATCGCGGCGCGCAGATGGATTTCGTGGAAGGGTTTGCTTGGCTGCTTTGGTTTCGAAGACGGTGCGACCGTTCCCGCCGACGCGCATGGTTGTTGGTACTGTTGCGTTCTTGACGGCTACCGCACGCTTGTCGCGTTTCAGCTTGGAGAGTAGCATAACTGTGATGCAGATGGTTGGAATGGCTAGGAGGATGACTCCTAGAACGATGAAGATGGTGATCATATCTCTTGATGGGCTTTGATTTTGGGTGTGGTTCATGAACTGGGTGAGGCGAAGGGTAGCTTAAGTGTTATTTGAAATTGTGAACTTCGGATGAAACTTACAGTGAAGGACGAGTACTGTATGTGTAGAGAACGACGAGGATAAAACAAGAATCTTCAAAGCCGTACTGTTTGTTAGAAGGACAGTGTCTGGAACAGTATTTAGAACGTCTTAAAAATACGGGCTTTGTTCATCGTTGTTCATGATTTCTTTCAAGTGAGAACTGTAGTCAATTGTCTCGCACAGCGTAGTCCCTTTCCTTGTCACGAATTTAGCATCACCATTGTGATACAGGTTTCTTCCTTTGTCGTGCGTATCAGTTGTCGCAATGGTGCTGCACAGAATACTACACCACAGCCAGAGTTGTATGTCATGAAGTCAATAATGGTTGAACATACGGGAACAAAATTGGTTGCTTACAACGTGCCGGCGCTACCCATTTCTGTGATCGTGGTTCAAAATGTCCCCCAATTCTTTAGCACTCTCATTCAGCTCATGTTCTCAGATTAGCTCTCTGGTTCGCATAGTCAACAACAACAGAGCAGCCGCAAGCTTGTATCAAGCAGTAGTGACGGCTGCCGAGTGCTGACAATCAATTTTGGCTTTTGACACAAATACTCGTCATCGAACATGGTTGTAATGCTGGACTCTCGGACCAAATTCTCTTCCCACCGCCATCGCAAGGACTTGGATATCAAAATGGTGACAAGCCTAAGGTTGCGTACCCCTATATGTCCTCAACCTGGTTGTGCAGATATGCCCTCGCCGTATAGGCCAGGCGCAAACTGCTCGGCCTGCTGAGATCGTGCCTGCTTGACTGATCTGCAAGTTGACCGAGTTCAGCCTTGAAAGTAACTCGCTGATACATACCATAGATGGCTCAGATTGAAAACTACAAAATGACATTTCAGCATTAGCTGCAAACTTGAGAAGTGCTCATCACCAGCCCAGCGGTTACCCGTGAAACCAGAAGAACATATAGCACGAATCTGGGTAACCAGCATGTAGACCAGGAAAGCCAAATCTCAGTCCGCGCATAGCCTCTGCAAGTGCTTCACTCATCACAGCCAGTATATATTGGGATATATGTTTCAAAGATATGAGATTTTAAAATGAGTCAAATATGTGTTTTGCCGGAGGGCTGCAGCAAATAGCACCGGGTAATCCACGGTCCAGTATGGAAGTGAAACTGCAGTGAGCGCCTCGTGTCGGCTTTGGGATAAACAAAGAGAGTGAAATAGGTCTCGGATCGACGATCAACTAGGATCCTTCGATTTCCGTTCTCGTGTCTTCTTTTTCAACCACAAGATCAACGGCAGTCTGCAGTCGACCAAGCAAAGGTGTTGCATTGGATACAAGCGACCACGCAGATCCTGGTCTGCTGCAGGCTGCCGTAAGTTCGGGGGTTGTTTCGGCGATTTAGCTCGGGTGGTGAAGAGTTGTTTTCGGCATAGGAAGCTGATGAGGGACTATTTCGTGATGTAAGCATCAAAACACCACTGTCTATGTTACTCTTCGCGAGACTCACCCTCGACCTGATTCATAGTGGAAGGTCGAACGTTCACCCTCTGGCTTCTGCATACGAAATCGCGCCAAAGCGTGGACGCGGCGCAAGTGGGTGGAGCTTGTTCAACTCAAAATCGTCCACACGTTACAGAATTCACGATAGCACATTTACCATCTATCAATAGATCATCTTCTGAACCTTTGTAGAACATACAATACAAGTTTCATTGTCATAATCCAGCCCTTTGTGAACTTACGATTCTTTAAAATTATTATGTAGCGCGCTGGCTTTGTTCGCCAGCCTAGGATAAACACAATGAAGTGTATTGAAATCCGAGCCATGGATGCCTACCAGCATCGGTACAAAAGGTTTCGAGCGAAGCGCTGATGTTTTTCATGGCAATGAACCGTAAAGAAACCAACACCAAGTCTAATCTCTAGTCACAATGAGTTCGAACCATTCCGGGATGCCGCTGACAGCACTGCTGGTGATGATCGGAGCTGGCCTCCTCATCCTCATCATACTCGGATCCCTAATCTACACTTGCGTGAAAAGGTCTAGACTACGTGAAGCAGCACGAGCCTCGTATGCCACACCCATTGCACTCCAAGAATCATCATCATCGAGCTTTCGTGGCTCACAGATCGGACCTCTCAATGAGCGGCCTAACGATATTGTCATCAGAGATCCTGAACGAACTTTCCTTCATTGATTCATCATGTTGGATCTGCGGCCGGAGTTGTTCTAGGATGGTGACTCTCAAGGTTGTGGAGGGGAAAATGGTCAGGTGAGTGTGTTTTCTTTGTTATAGCTCAATGCATTATTGTCTTTTTCTGCCAATAGTGAGTGCGCACTTCCTTGACAACTGCTTCTTCTTTGTTTACCTGCTCGATGCGAACAGCGAAAGCCATCATCCATGATCCGCTTGCGATTACATTGGTGGTGTACCGCATATATGTCTAATCTTTCAACTTCTCGTCTGGCGTGAGTTTCATTTGCTGTGTATGGACGACTATGCGATGTTGATTAGATGATCCGGAGGTTCCCATAGTCATAACATCCATCAACATCCGTACCACCAACGATGCCTCTTCCTGCAAGCAGCGGCGTGGCCGTTGGTATAACCCTTGCTATCCTCTTCTGCTTCGGTATTGTTGGTCTCATTCTCACCAAACTCAGTCGCAACCGACAATACAAGCAGGATGCTGCTGCCGACAGGTCGGAGGAAGAAGGGCGATTGAGCACATTGCCCAAGCAAATACCCTCAAAGCCACCTCAGCTCCCGGTATTCAAGACGCGGTCTTCCCTCTCCATGTCGTCTAAGTCGAACAGTCCGAAATCGCCGAAGTCACCCGGTATCAGGTTCACCATCACATCACCAAGCCATCGAAGTCGAAGGAGTGCGAGTATCGATAGTCTGCCGAGCGTCGAGACTGTGTTGGAGAAATACGAGAAAGAGGAGGACGCGAAGATGGAAGAGGTTAAAGCGGACGCCGAGAAGGAGGGAGACGGCAAGTTAACGGGTCAGGACTTGGGCGAGCCAGGACCAGCTGTTTCATCAGCAAACTCCGAAAGTGAAGTTTCAGTGGTGACGAAGAGTATGTGGGATAGACCGAGTACTGGTCTTGGACGACTGAGGGAAGCGTTGGAGAGTGAGGCAGTGCTTGTGGACAAGATTTGAATGGTCATATTTAGGTACACAATCAGATCAGCCAAACATTGGTGCCATTTTCAGAAGAATGTCCTTCTTCCTCGAACACAGCCATATCAACGTGACAAGCCAGAGTCCCTAATAGAAGACAGTTGGCAGAACATACTATTGTAAAGTCGGAAATCGGGTGTGTAAAGTTAATGTCTCGAGGTTCGGCCGACTGAACTGCAAAGGTAAAGTACATAGCGACTGACCGTACTTGCGATGCAGCAGTCACCCACACGGGCAGTTTAATTGTGCACTTTCCCCCATCTGACTCCCAAATCAACAGCAGGGTAAGCTCAGATACCCGAACCCGAAGTCTCGTAGCCGCATTTCTGCCCCGAAGCCCCACCCTGAACGCGCTAGCATTCGATGGATATATTCAGTAACGCGACAAATTCACTCAACAATCACCAGTGGCGCATGAAGCAAGTCTTGACTTCTGCGCACCGATTATCGTGGCGCAGTACAACTACAACTGTCGCAGGTCCAGGGCATGGGTCCTGGGTCTGGTCGTGGGTTCAACTCGTGACAGTTGTAGTTGTACTGCAGCCACTGGTAGATTAGTTACTTACAAACTCCCCTCGCTTCACTATGTACTGCAGTTACAGGCGGGAGTTACTCTACCACATTCCGACCAGCCGTCGGAATGTGGTAAGCTTTTTGTGGATTGATGTTTTGCTTACCTCATTCTTGAGTCGTGTATAGTGTTGATGGCTTGCATTTTATGCTATACACATCTTGTCCATAGCCTCAACTCTTTGATCTTTACTGCTTTCTCTTCTCGATAACTTGTGCCGTGGATACATCTGCTAGAGTCTTGTTTTGGCCAGTCATCGAGCTCAATTCTTACACCAAAAAATCCACTGTCTTCGATCGCCGATGCAGCGGGTGTTGATTACGATACAGCCAGCTTGCGACCAATGCTGTTCACTTTTCAGGCCGTTCTTCCAGAATCTCCTGACTCGACCACCTTTGTCGTCTCTTGTCCGAGTTCCAACCTTGGATAGCCCGTGAGTGGATGCAAATACAGAATACCGGCAGTAACGTTGAGGTTCAGCAGTACGAGTGCACGTTATGGTATAATGGGGAATAAGGTGTTCCCGTCTCTGGTTGACAGTGTAAAGAGCTAAGATTTCCGCCCATCCTGGTCTCTCCGTCACACAGCTGAGTTGCACAAATATGGTGCGCAGGATGGTGGTGAAGATGATGCAGGCAACTGGCACAGCAACACCCATGGCCGTTCTTGACAGGTGCTCAGATCAAATGATAGATGATTGTCTCGGGTGTCTTTAGGCTTAGGATGCGAAGAAGCAAGACTTGAAGGCCTGATATCGGGTCTCAAGGAGCCAGTGGATAAGCGCAACATTGACGTGCTTGCTGCCGAAGTACCGACTGAAGGAGGGAGGGGGACTGACCGAGGTCTGCAACATCTACGCCGCCATCGGTAGCGAGCTATTCGTGGGTGGTCAACCGCCTGACGAGAAGGCAGTGACTGGTGTACTGTCGTTGTATGTTGGACTGATAATGCCTACCTAGGCGAAGTTCCCAGGAAGATTACGGATATGGTAGGCGATAAGAGTGGTCGGGAGAAACAGCAAAGCCACTGTGAAGAAGGAGGTAAAGGAAGATCAGATTCCGCATCAAGCCCGGACGATTGGGCTCTGCTGTACAGGAAACTAGCGAAGGAGAAGCTTTCGAAAGTGAGGATTCTCCCTATCGAAGGACGGCATCTTGCCTTGTGTATGGTAGAAATCCCTTCAATGCACACTGGGATTGGCAAGCAGCCTTGCTTCCATTTTTAGTTGCTGATAACCGACCAGTTGGCTGGCCTGGGTCGACTGGCAGGATAAGATGTTGACTCTAGTAGTTGATCCCAGGCAACTTGTCCAGCTTCAGGAGCATCTGAGCACTGAACCCGATATCGGAATGGCTTGGCGTTGTTGGCCTACTTTCTCCGCTCAGCCAATGAAACAACATCGCAATATACTTTCGAAACAACATGCAGCGTTGTTCACGTCTAGTCATTCAAAGTAACGTGGAGCGACAGTCTGATCAGACGAATATGCAGCGAAAAATACAGTGCAGTGATGGTCTCCGTGGAGAGGATGACAAGTGTCACTTTAGACGCAAGTGGGTGGGCATTTCGCTACTTCTGCCCCTTTCCCCCGAAACCAGCTGTTGGCATATTTGGCCTGGCAATAACGGCCATCGGTTTATGGAAGTTGATGGTACATATGAAAGTAACGGTAAAGTTCCATGAATATACCCAAATGGACGATGTTGCTCCAGGAAGTCACTCCCACGTCAGCTATGTTAGTACCCGAAAACACATACTGGCAAACCTCAAAGCTCGTTTGTTTGCCAATTGATTCTCTTTTCACTCGTTTATATTACTACTAACAATGTTTACTCTCGTACTTAATAGTTCAACCATATCATCTGCCCATGCTCTTTTGTATGCTCACTCTTCTCAGCTACTAATGTTGGGATACTTAAATGTCTTCTGGATCAGAGAAAAAGTGTGGTTCGTGCCAGAGGCCACAGAGCAACATTCCAGCTCCATTGAAGAAATGTGCTAGATGCCATAAACAAAACTACTGTTCTCGAGAATGCCAGAAAGCTGATTGGAAAAACCATAAATCGACGTGTCGTCGACCAGCAGTGTCAGCAGCGATAATACCAGGTATCAGCGGCTACAGTACTAGCAACAGCACCCACAACAGATCCAGCCCAGGTCCATGCTCTATTCCTAATCCATTCACAGCTCTAGAGAACAAAACATGGCTCAAGAACCGACCTGAGCACGATGTGTTCAAGCTCCTGGTCGATGTTCACCGTATGCGAATTGAGGACGAACACAAATTCGATGGTGATGTCGATGAGGATACAATACTTGGAGGTGGTACACCTGCAACAGCTCTCGGTGTCTTCCGTGAGTTTTTGGAAGCAATGACACGACTTGATACAGCTCGACCGGTGGACAAGAAGATTTTGCCAGAATGGTGGAATGCAGAGAAACTGAACGAATGTGTAAAGTTTGCCAGGGATGGAGGAAATGCGATGAGCGAAGATAACTGGAGTCGAATTGCGTTACTGGTCGAGAAGCATGATGTTCAGGAGCACTACAAGGACATGACTATGCCAATGCAGTTGAGGATGTTCTCGTACGAGGTTGATGGAGCACTGATCATGGGACAGAGTGGAAGTCAGATGAGGGCAGATATGATTGACGTGGAGAGAGGTAACGCGCATGCTATGGTGATCAATATGGCTTGAAATAAGCTAGTCTACCAGGTCAAGAGGTGGGAGGCGGCCTTTTATCGCGATACTATGAGGTAGAGGTCTAAGCTGTGTTCGATTGTTGGTTTGTGAAGTGTTGCACTCACGATTCTTCCTCCAATACACTCTTTGCGGTATAAGGTCACCGTCCAAAGATGAGTCGAGTCATGGTACTATGAGATAGTATGAAACATGAAGTACACTAATCAGCTTCGAATCTGAGCGTGGCGTCCATTCATGCTTGTTGTAAGCATATGATTCTAACGCACTCCTCTAAGAACCTGTGGCGCTATACTTGATAAACATAAGCTGAAGCTCTTGGGTTGTCATTGTCAGGTGAGAAGGAACAGATCGAGAGTTCACAGCTGCGAAGCCTAGCAGACACCTCGAAGCCAACAAGTGTGGTAGTATGTCGTGAGCATTGGAGATTGAAGAGTGGAATTGTTGAAAAACAGGAGATGTGCAATGCAGAGATGAGGCCAAGATCTCTATATTCAGTTTTATGCCTGAGGCACATATCATTGAGATATCTTGCATACCTACAGGTAGCAGTAAGGTTACTGTTATAAGAAGGACTATAAAACCTCATCTTCAAGCTCTTGCTACTGTATCTTAACTTACTAATTACCTATCGTGAGGCCTGCGTGATGTCGGTTGATTCCGCTGACCAGTGGATGCTGCTATCCATATGATGTGCTTCAAGGTAGGGATTTTTGATTCAATTGTGCTCGTTTTCCGTTCTGTTACCCGATACTCAAGGTCCTTAACATAACAGCTTTCCACAGTTTTGTACTCTATTGCGAGCAAGAGGTATGCTCGGCTAATTTGCACCACAATGACAGCTCCAGCAACGAACGAACGAACGCGAACAGCATATCTGGGTCCTGAAGCCTCTTTCTCACACCAAGCTGCAATCGAAGCTCTGCCTAAAACCGAGACTGTGCCCTTGCCCTCCTTCGGCGCGATTCTACAAGCTTTACAAGACAATCAATCCCGTCCAGAAGGGTATGACTATGCAGTTCTTCCTGTGGAGAACAGTACAAACGGGAGCGTTGTGCAAGCACTCGATCTGCTAGCAAAATGTGGTCTCGATCCAAACACATCAAGGTATACTGATTTGGAAGTTGTGGATGAGCATTACCTGGAAGTTCACCATTGTTTGTTCGTGTCAAGAGCTTGGGCTGAGCACAGGCTGGATCAAGAGGCTTTGAGCTACATACAAGATCACAACGGCGTCTTAGAATCATCCGACCGCGACCAAATACTGAAACAACTAAATATCAAAACACTATACTCTCACGCTCAAGTTTGGGGTCAATGCAATAACATCCTTTCATCCCTACTGCCTCCGGGTCATGTCGAAAGAGTCGATATGAGCTCGACCAGCGCAGCAGCAGCCTTTGTTGCTGGATTGCACAAGACACAGCCGTCCCCCACCAACGGTCAGCACGGCATCAAAGAGGAGAAACAAAGACCCTTGCCCGCATCAGGTGACCAAGACTCGGCCTGTGCAGCAGCCATATCATCCCTCCTCGCAGGCCAAAAGCATAGCGCGGAGCTCATCTGTATAGCCCGCAACATCGAGGACGAACCAGGTGCGAACACAACCCGCTTCCTAGTCCTACGTAACCGACTACGACAACCAACAACCATCCACCATGGCCTAAACCATCAATCATCCTCGACAACCCAGAACAAATCTCTCCTAGCATTCACCATCTCCCACCATGTCCCTGGCTCGCTGGCCCTCGCGCTTGCAGTCTTCGCAAGATGCGGGTTCAACCTGAGCGCCATCCAGAGTCGGCCGAAACCGAAATCGGGAGGTGCTACGGGAGCTAGCGTCACAAAGAATGGCGGTCCTGTAGACATGAACTGGAAATACGTCTTTTTCGTGGAGTGCCTACATTCCCGTGATGACTCTGAGCCAGACGAAGGATCACAAAAGTTGAAAACATTGCAAGAAGAGCTCAAGGCCGTTACGGAGACGTTGGTACTGTTGGGGAGTTGGCGAGATCGATTATCGATGTAGCAGCGAGAATAAAATAAAGTAAATGTAGATATATAAATCGAAGAGTCTTGAATTTTCAATTTTGTCTGCTCGAGGGCTGCCTCGATCTACGACTTGCTCTACACGGTTTGTATGCTTCTCTATCGTTCAGGCCATGGCTCTCCTCAGCATCGAACTGTCTCTCACCCCTCAATGCCAACATAATGTCTGCCTCGTCCAATAACTTCTCCCACTTGTTCCTATTTGCACCTGTCGCCTGCTGATTCACTTCATACATGAAGCTGCCTCAAACGTTGCCGGCACGAACACCTTCACTCGGTCGTATCGTACTCGTCAAATTACAGACCGTGATCATCGTGACCACCATGACATTCCAATGACATCACACCACGAGCTGCTTATATGCGTGACACATAACGTAGCGCTCAGTCCAGGTAATATGTGATCTTTCAATGCTGCTGAATAATTCAGTGACGAGTCAGAACCGAGATTCTGTTCCACCATTTCATAGAGAATTAGAGTGTTCCTTCAAAGTTGAGTCTTCAAGTCACACGCTGCCTCTTCATTGCATTGCCTCCTCGCTCTTCCCGCTGTCGCTTCCTCTCAATCTCCTCTTTCATTATGCGTTCTGCCTCGCTTACAGGCTTCTGCTGCTGGAAAGCTGTTGCCTTTTTCGGTGCGGCGAAAGCGTTCTTCTTAACCGCTGTTGCGAAGACGTTCTTTGGTTTGGAGGAGGTAAATGACATGGGTTTGATTGAGACTTTGGCTGGAGTCTCTTCTTTTGGCTCTGACTGAGGGGTGTCGTTAGTCTTGTTATCTTCTGTCTGCACTTCCTGGGACACTGGTACTGTGTTGACTGTGCTATCTTGTTCGGGTGATACACTCTTTTCTGTCAGTGGTGGACTGAGTGGTTTTTCTGGTTCAGATTTCTTTGCACCAAAATTCAACTTGATTTTCTCGCCATCAGGTCTTTTGATGCCTTGCACTGATTTTATGTTTTCGTCCTCCGGAACTTCATCTAGATCCCCTTCTTCTGCGTTTTCCTTTGCTTCTCTTGCTCTTCTTATTTGCGCCTCAATCATTCTTTGCTCTCTATGCTCATCGCCTCTGTCTTGTCTCTCCTTCTTTTTTAGAGCTTCCTGCCTCCTTAAACTATCTGGACTGTTATCCACCCAGCTGATCATCAACGCACTGGCTCCGCCTCTCTCCTCGTTTTTATCATCTACATCCACCCTCACAATTCCCTGCCGTCCCAACTCTTTGCAAAACTCCGTCAGACTGTTCCACCTCGTCGCATTCATATGAACGTGCTCTTTGTTACTGATGTACTCCTGGTAGAAATGATTCGCGTTGATCTTCTTCTCACCGTGTCCTGTGCGAAGTAGTTGAATGAAATCTCGCTGGAATTGGTTCGAGAAGTCGCTGATAGCCCTACGAGGGTCTTCGCCGATGACCATCATATTGCGGACGTGAGATTCGGAGGCAACATGGCATTTGAAACCGTTTTCATCGCGCATCTGACGTGAACAGGCTTGACAGTACCAACGTAGTCGTTGAAGGCCTTTGGATTTCATTTGGTTGGCTATCGCCTTGGTGCTGCCTGCTTCGGCGCGAGGCATAATTGCGAAGGTTTATTGATACAGTCTGGCTGATTTGTATGGGAAGGTATCGTATGTGGACGGGTTCTCGAGCCAGTCCTGTTACGGTCGCAAGAAATCGTGTGTCAATAAACTTGGTGGGCTGTAAGTCGAGAAGTAACGCCAGGTGAATTGTAGCGTAGTGATCTCGCCGTGGCAGCCAAATAGGGACAATGCTGAGGAGTTGTAAGTGAGCAATTGAGAGTCTGGAATGCGACAATCGTGGCGCATTAAAGTGGCTCGCAATCACCACGTGACAATGCTTATCGTGTTTTCGGATTTGTTCCTCAAGCCGCATTCTGGTAAAAAGTTCAGAAAGTTCAGCGGACTCGAATTACCAGCACTTCTACTTGTGTAGTATCGTGCGACTCTGCCAACTGTGTTGAATTTTCCCAGCGATCTAGCAGAATCGTGTTGTGTCAACCTCAGGCATATCTTAGCAAGAAAGCTTGTAAAGTCACACTGCTCATGCCACAATAGTCCTCACCATGTCTTCCGACGAAATAACTTGGCAGGTCATTGGCCATATTCACTGTTCGTTCAAGCTCAAACTCCCGAATTCTTCCCATGGCTCGAAGCAGACTTTCTGTCGCAATGAGCACAACCTCACTGGCTTTTGCACAAGACAATCCTGTCCGCTAGCCAACTCCCGATACGCCACAATTCGCCCAGATGCTGCAACCGGCGCTCTATATCTCTACATCAAAACACCAGAACGAGCACATCTGCCATCACAATGGTGGGAAAAGATTCAGCTACCCGCCAACTATGAAAAAGCACTTGCAGTCATTGATGAAAAATTGATATACTGGCCGAAATTCTACATTCACAAATGCAAACAGAGATTGACAAGATTGACACAAGTTGCCATTCGCGAGAGACGTATAGCGAAGGAGACGGAGAGACTGGGTGAAACACTAGTACCAAGACTCGCTCCGAAGATCAAGAGGCGAGAAGCTACACGAGAACGGAAGGCAGAGTCTGCAGCAAAGGTTGAACGAGCAATTGAACGAGAATTGATTGACAGATTACGTTCTGGCGCCTATGGCGACAGACCGCTCAACGTAGAGGAGGGTATCTGGAAGAAAGTGTTACGCGGTCTTGAGCGTGCCGAAAAAGGCGAGGAACTCGAAGAGGAAGACGAGGAAGAAATGGAAGGTGAAAGAGAACTGGAAGTGGAGTATGTGAGTGACATGGAGGAGAGTGACGCCGAGGAAGTAGACGATATGGAGGAGTTCGAAGATTGGATTGAGGGAGAAAGTGCCGACGACAGTGAGGACGTTTCTGGTGACGAAGGGCATGAAGGTGATTCCGAGGAGGACGAAAGCGACGAAGAGGGCAGTGAAGAGGATGAGAAACCAGCACCAGGCGCGAAGCGAAAGCGACCTGCACCACCACCAAAGAAAGGGAAGGCCAGGAAGAAAGGCCCGAAACTGGAGATTGAATACGAGTACGAAATGCCACAGAAGGAGGTCGAATCACTGGCCTACTGAAATCAGTGCTGCCTATTCATACGACTTCTCGTCCACAATATTGCGTATCGCTTGATAAGGTTGTGTTTCCTATTCTGTTTACCAAACACGAGCACGAAAGTTCTCAACAAGCATGGCGTCCAGAGGTGGCAGGCAATACCAAACGAGCAAATAAAAAAGCAAGATAGTGAATTGATTTGTCCAAACCCAAAACAAACCAAAAATCCTCTAAACAAGCCTGTCTCTTAAACATCATCAATCAGGATCACTTAATGTAGCAAACCAACCACAATCACTCCATGTATCCCCACGGGAACGAAGGCAAAAATTTAATCCCTCAAGGGACGTACGTTTTACAGGTTGAGATCAAGTACTACAATGAAAATGCCTCCTTTGTTCTATTGTGACCGCTGCAGAAATGGTTGTGGTCGATGTTCTTGAAAGTGAAGCGAAGAGAAACGATAGGGACTCGTCTGTCGTGGTGCTTTGGCAATGGTTTCAGTGGTGAGTACTAAAACTCAAGGCCACATGTTGAGAGCGATGAGCTTCATTGATATTTCCTCATGATGGGAGAAAGTGTGGCAAAGGACGATAGTACAGAGGATGGATGGGTTTTTAGTATCTTGTTCTCGTGAGGGATAGTCAAGTACGAGCATGTAGGCATGAGGATGAAACCAATGTAACAAATTCAAATATGCGCACTGATCAGCCATCGGCAAATGATCAAGATGCTCGTATATTGAGGAAGGTTACTCTTAGGGATTGTTACTACCCAATTATATTTATGCTATCAGGATTGTACTTCCTTGAGCCCTGTTAAGCCCGAAATCATCTAAGCCTTCTTCTTAAGGTATAGAGTCTGAGCATTGCAGTAAGCCCTCAAACCACCCTGGGACCACTCATACCCAATACCCGACTCCTTGTGGCCACCAAACGGCGCTCGCGGATCAAGCTCAAGATGGGTATTAACCCAAACGGACCCGGCCTCAAGCTGTCTCGCAATCTTGTTAGCACGGTCAAGATCAGTAGCCCAGACCGAAGCACCCAATCCCATACGGGTACCGTTAGCACGGGCAATGACCTCGTCCTCGTCCTTCCACGTCATGACAGGCACGATAGGGCCGAACGGCTCCTCAGTAGCGAGCTTGGAGTTCTCGTCTGGTCGGTCGATGAGCGTGGGTGTGATGAAGTAGCCTGGCTTGTCTTCGTTGATGCCGCCGACGGCGACTTTTTGACCCGATTTTTCAATGTCGGCGAAGAAGGTCTTGACTTTTTCGTATTGCATTGAGTTTTGGACGGGGCCGAGGAAGGTGCCTTCTTCGGCGCCGTCGCCGACTTTTAGGGTCTTGGTGTAGTCGACCATGGCTTTGAGGAAGGGCTCGTAGATGTCTTCGTGGACGTAGATTCGCTTGATGGCGAGGCAGATTTGGCCGCTGAAAAATTGTTAGTTAGTGATTAGCTTGGGGAGAGGGAAGAGTTATCGAACCTGTTGAGGAATGCTAGTGTGGCTACTTTGGGAGCAACAGTAGCAATGTCAACATCTGGGCAGACAATTGTTGGGTCCTTTCCACCAAGCTCGAGGGTGACTCGCTTGAGGGTCTTGGAAGCGGACTCCATGACCTTCTTTCCGGTGAATGTTGAGCCAGTGAAAGAGATCTTGTCTGGGCCAGGGTGGGCAGTGAGCCATGGGCCAAGGTTGTCATCGCCAGACAGCACCTGTACAACACCTGGGGGGAAGAATTGTTGTGCCAATTCACCGAGCTTCAAGTCACAGTATGGTGTGAATGGAGATGGCTTGATGATGATCGGGCAACCAGTGATGAGGGATGGTGTGAGCTTGCCGGCAGCAAGTTGGATAGGGAAGTTCCATGGCACAATACCGACGGTCACTCCCAATGGGGTATATCTGACAATGATCTTCTTTGTGTCGTCCTCTTCAACGGTCTCTTCTGGGATCTCGAATCCTGACAGTGTTCGGATCCATGTCACAGCTGAAGCGGCCTCGGCCTTTGCGAACATCAACGGCTTGCCCTGCTCTTGAGTCAGAAGCTTAGCGAAATCATCGACGTGTTTCTCAAGTTCGTCAGCAAAGGCTTCGAGGGCCTTCTTTCGTTCGGCGTGTGACACTTGGGACCAGGTCTTGAAGGCTCGCTTGGCAGCATTGACTGCGTTATCAACGTCTTCTTGTGTTGAGACAGGGACCTCTGGGAGTGGCTTGCCAGTGGCGGGATTGATACCATGTCGTGTTTTGGAAGTACTGCTCAATTTGCCGTCAATGGTGTTGTGGTATTCACCAAAGACATTGAAGGCTGGAAGTCCGACTGAACCCATTTTGTTAGTTTAGTTGTATATGGTTTGATTATATGCAGAGGGAGTGATGGACAAAGGGATGAGCGTGCAGGGGAAAAAAACACCATCTACATATATTCGTATTTGAAATCCATCCGTTTGTTAGGTGGGGTGCCATGATCTCCGGCATTCGAGTCAGTCCGGGATCTGAAGACCTCGGCGATGATATTGATGACGGTGGGGTGAGGGGGCTCAGTGAATTCGACACACTCGACTCTGTGCCCCTCCGCGCTGCATCCACTATTGGGTACACCCCTGGAGACTTGGTGCGGAGTAATTACCGCCAATGAAGCACTGTATTGAGGGTCACGGAACCCATGCAGTATTTCTACGAGTTTCATTCGTTTATAAAACAGTCGAATAGTACTACATTGTACAGTAAGCGCGGATGAATTTTGTGTTTGTATTTCCTCAGCGTTTGTACACTCACAGGCAAGGAAGATCACATGGATTTGGTGTGCTGAAAGGCAGCCCGAACCCCTGTGTGCATTTGGTATCCTGTGATTCTGAATGTGAAACTGTCTGAACATAGGTCAGTTGTGCCAGAGCTGGTTAACATTGGATCAACACTTCATATGTTCAGCACACCAAATAGTGCCTTTGTCCTGCTCCAGTACGCGTTGGCTTTGCGCCATCCTTTTTCGGTCTCTGTCGTGGCCTGCTCAGGAGATCTCACCCCAAGTGCTATCGAGATGTATTGTTCATCAAAATCATTGCGTATGTAGAAATGTTTCGTATCTGCAGAAATTGCCCGCTTGTATATGAACTTCCCGACTTGCCTTACGGCGGCAGCATTCCAGAGATCGTGTCCTCCATGCTTGAGCATCACCAAACACAAGTTCTGTAACACTGATATGAGAAGAGGGGAGGGCAGGTCTTCTGCTACAGTAGTTGAAATAACACGACCATCTGCCTTTTCTGTGATGGCAGAAAACTCTCTTGCAACAGTTTGAGCCAACGACACGTGTAGCTTCGTCGTTGATTCTAACAGCTCTGGAAATTGTCCTGTTGGCAGTAGCGACTTGAGTAGGAAATGCATCTCACGTACAGCGCGGAGCATAAGCGTTATGCGACTGCTATCATTCGATTTTTCATCTCCATCAACATCTTCCACTACTTTGGCCGTTTGCTCCCCAACCTTTCTTATAAGGTTTTCTGTTTCCAGCTGCAAGGTAGAATTGAGCTTTCCAAGGTAGGTTTGACTGTCATCCTTGGAGAGAGCAACAACGATTTCCCGGGCGATTTCCTCGTCGTCATCATCATACTCTTCGAGCTTGTCTTGCCATCTGACTCTGGCAAGGTGTTGTAGTGCCTCTTTGCTCGCATTGAACCTTTGCAACCAGCGACGGAGATATTGGAAGTACTTTTCAAGGTCATTTCGAACACCTAAGTGTAGGCGGTGTATACCTCGCAGATATGTTGTGGTACGTTTCGTGGTCGATGCCTGTATCAAGTGGGAAGACCACAAAGAATTGTCCTCCTCAGCCTGACGAAGCTCGCCTAACTTCTGACCAAGTGCTCCGAGCTCTCGCACATGCTGCTCGATAAGCCCAACAATAGTTTTCGAGAATACTCCACGGATGGAGTTCAAAACTGTCATATGCAGAGAAGCAGAAAAACAGTTTGGCAAAAGAATCTCCAAGACCTCCTGTCGCATTCTCAAAGTCTTGACCAGTTTTACATCAGACAGAGTCGAAGTGATGCGATGAACAAGATGGTTCGTTGCGGCTTCAACCCATTGCTGCAGATTGCTCTGTAGTTCTGCTTTTGATGGTGCTACACGTCTGAAGTACGGTGTGAATGACACAATATCTGGAGGTAGAAAGTCCTGATTGATATCGAGCTGCAAAGGTTCCGTCTTGAGTATTTCACTGCTCTGCAGTATTGGATGTCTCTGCAACTCGTTGAGTAAATCAGTAACAACACGGCCCGATAGAGCTTTGATTGCGACAACTGATGCAATCAAGTAATGACAGCTTTGTCTGAGGTGACTGACATTACTGGAAATGTCCTCGAATGAAGAAAGTCTTTGCAAGCGTAAATCCTGGAAGTGTTTCATAGCGTCAACAGAGGATGTACTTGTAAGCAGGCAGTGAGCACCGAGAGACTGCACGAGAATGCTGAGCGGCGTGGACGGTCTCAAGAGGAGACCATCTATTTGATGACTAGATTCCAGTCTTATCTTCTTCAATCTGGTCTGTAACCAGTGAATAGTCCGGGTAAGCCCGTGCTTGTCTTCAACATGTTTGACTAGAAGTCTGGCAATGACGATGATCTTGCTCGATAGCAGCACAGCTCGCTGTTTGATTGCGCTCGAAGCACATCGTAATAGCACATCGAGTAGTCTAAGTTGGCATGCTAGCTCAGTCTTGTGCGTGAATCTCTCCTGATCGCGTCCATACGATGGTGGCTTGCAGGCCTCGCTAAGGGAGGAAATGTTGGCTTCTGCATCTCTGGTTTGAACATTCAACTCAACGATTTGCTCTGCTGTTGCGAGAAGTTCCCGGTAGTTGCTGCCGACGAGAGCACGTAGCTTTTCCTTGTCTCGGAGTGCGCTGGTACGAAGTTGTTTCTCGAAGGCTCTCACGCTAGAGATTGAATGATTTTCCAACGCGTCCTGCCAACTCGTGGGAATATTGGTAGTGCTCATTGCGATAGTGTCAACTCGCCTCACGCCGCGCAATCACATATTTGAATAGAGAGCCTCGAGTACGTCGACCGGAGTTTCTGAATTGTACTAAAGTACACATTACAGGAATTACCATGTTACATAGAATCTTGGCTCGCTTAGCGTGCATGTAATCAATGCCTTTTCCCAAGAGAAACAGCCGTCTGGTCCTACAAACGCTCGTGGCAAAGATGGATGTCATTCTACGGCATTGATGTACAGCTCTTGTAGGTCATCCAGATCTTCCAGGGCGTCCACCACAGTTTGTACCTCAGATACCTGCTGGCTGTCCAGTTTGACTAGGGTATCTTCTTTGGGATCATACAATATCTGATTCCTTTCCACTTGCAGACCCAGAGCAGACGCCAGTCTCTGTCCGACTGATGTGACTAACTCTGGGGGTGTCTCAACAACGAGACCATCATCCTCCACTGTAATCTCTTCTGCACCAGCATCAATAGCCTCATCCATCGCTTCGTCCACCCCTATAGATTCATGTGGCCTGAACCAGATCTTGCCCTTCTTCTCGAACGAAAAAGCAGTGGGTGTGAGTGACCCTCCGGCTCGTTGTATGATCATCCTCACATCTGCCATAATTCGATTTTTGTTCTCGGTCTGGCACTCCATGATAGCAGCCACACCATGAGGAAGCATAGCCTCAATAAAAACATTGTCGAGTGTTGCCCCACTTAGGCTCTTGCCTTGTCCTTTGGCGATGGCACGTTCAATTTGATCTTTAGATAATTGGCCCTTCTTCGCGTTGTTGATGGCGAAGCCCAAAGCAGGGTTAATCTTCACATCTGGACCACCATCTGTTAGATGTTAGCGACTGCTGTGGCTCCGATCGAGAGCTATGGTACCTTTTGACGCGCGTATGACAGCCAAGGCCAGCACAGTCCTTTCCTTGCTCTTTGCAGCGTCATTTTTGCCTTTGTCATGCTTGATCTTTGACCAGCGATTGTGGCCAGATTCAAGGCGCGTGAGACTGGAAAATTGTCTGCATCGTGAGAGACGAAGCCGCGAAAGCGCAGCTATCCTCACGAAATGCTCAAATGGCATGCGTCTTGATACCGGGAGAAGTAACTATACAAGCATTCGACGTAAGTGGTGCAGATGATCTACCTATGAAGGAAGAGCCAACGAGGCTCCGCATGCTCCTTTCCGCTCGACACAAGGCTACACGTACATGTATACCAAACGGGAAGAAAGTGATTATTACTCAAGGAAGCGAATGGTGATAGTGCTTGCTTAAAGAGACTCCTTATGCCTCCTTGAAATGTGTTCGGCCGGTCTGAACACTGTCTTTCGATTATGGCAACCCCTGAGACGGTAGTGAACGGAGCGCAACAGGACGACCTTGCAGTGCCAGTACTCGACATCTCGAAACTTCATGCACTTCCTACAGAACAGCAAGACCTCTTTCTCTTAACATTCGTCGCCGACCTCCGGCAAAATGCTCTTGGTACACCTGCTCAACAATTGCCTGCAGCACAGCCTATTATCAAGAGAGAGATTATAAAAATCGTGGGGCTCACGGCACCGTCACCTTCGCGTATCATTCGACACACTCTTGGTCAAGTTCTGTCAGACTTGTACACGAGAGGGAGCCGGCAGTTGCTTGTTGAGACTATAAATGATCTTCTTGGCTTCATCAACACTGGCAAATCCGATAAAGAGGCAGGTACCAAGCATACCGCTACCACGTGTCTAGGTTATGTGTATAAGAGTGCTGGTGACAGCGCCATTAGTTTACATGGTCTGGTGGTTGCAAGTCTTTTGAAATTGGTCAAGACGACTCAAGTCCACACCGGTTTTCGCGCCTCCGTGTTCAAAGCGTTAGGCCAATGTATCCAGGGTTTGGGCACAAGTCTCGATGAGAGCATAGCGCGGGACATTTGGAAGCAAGTACGTACAGCTCTGTCGAATGAAAAATCCGCATTGGTGCAAAAACACTGCTTCATATGTGCTCGCCTTTTGTTTCAGCACACTTCATATTTCCTGAACGCGAACGACTTCGAAAACTTCAAAAGCTTGGTTTGGAAGGCCACCGAGGCAAACGTGCTAGCCACAAGGAACGCTTCATGCAACAACCTTGCTCAAGTGCTTCTGCGGTTGTACAGCGACGTGAAGAGCTCCGAATCAGGATATGTAACAAAGAAACCGAAAAAGACCAGCAGAAAACAAGGGGCTGGATCTGATGAGGAAATTGAGGCAGACAGACCGGATTCGTCCTCCGCAAAACCCACACCACAGATCTCACTCAGCTTAGTCGATATTCTGAGAGTTGTCTCTGCTCAATACTGCCGACCGTCCACCAGCAACAAAGCTCGATGCGGATTAGCTCTCAGCTACAAAGCAATCCTGGAGAGCTTGCCAGAAAAGGCTATCCAGGATCACTATAGCGACATTGCCGACCATTTTCTCAATGACATACTCAGTAATGGCACTATTTACACTAATCGGGTACGGTTGCTTCTTTCTCGAAAATTAGTGAATGCCCTTCTCGGTGATTTAATCGGAGTTCAGCTGCTCAGCGAGAATGGGCAGATTCATGCAGCAAGATGGTTGATCAATGATGTCCTTAAAAACTATCCTCAGGTTCTACCAGGCAGAAGGGAGCCGTCCAAACATGCCCTAGTAGCTGCTTTACGTGTGCTTGCCCAACTGTTGCAACAGCTAGGCTCTGCCTCAACTGTACTACAAGATTCATGCCGCGAAGCTCTTTTTCAAGTTGCGGCTCACCCGAGCTACACGGTACAGGTGCACGTGGCTCAATGTTTCAAGCAATTTGTTTCTGCTTGTCCTACTCAGCTGGCACGAACACTTGAAAATGCACTGGCTCAGCTTCGAAAACAATTCGAACAGATCGACGGCCGGATTTCTAGAAGGGTCTCTGTCTATTCACTGGCATTGGCCGCTATGCTCAGAGCAGCACAAGACACGCCTTTGTATGGCTCTATTGATCTGTTTGCAAAGCTTTTCTCCTATGCGACCGAACTGCTAAAAGCTAGTGCTACATCAGAATTGCGATTGTGTGCTGCACAAGTGCAGAGTGCCTGGACACTGCTGGGCGGGCTGATGTCGCTAGGCCCAAGTTTCGTGAAGGTTCATCTCAACCAGCTGCTTATGCTCTGGCGGAACGCCCTTCCGGCACTCACCAGCGACAACACACCAAAACGGAGTCAGCTCGAGCTAAGCTTTCTAACCCATGTCAGGGAGTCCGCCCTCACTGCACTGTCTGCCTTTTTGGAATACAATGGCAATCTGGTTACGAGCGATGGCTCTAGACGTATATCTACTATGCTGCAGAACTCTATTGCCTACGCTGACAGCTTACCGTCAATCAGACAAACGGAAGATCTCTCTAATCGACTCTTCTCTTCTTTGCAGCTGCATGATCATGCAATCAATCTCCGCAGACGTATCTTGCAATGTACACTAAAATTATTGGGTTTGAAGCACGTTGATCGGAACGAGGTCGTGTCTCTTAGTGACATTGTTGGCATGTCCATCAGACTCTTCTCCGATCCTGCTCGACCTATACAACGCAGCCTCGAGGCCGCATTAGCAAGCTCCGCCAGCAGTTTCGAAGGGATATGGGATCTCTCAGACAATTGGGCCTTTGGGGTCAATTCAATGATCGATCAATTCGAGGTCGTCTTTTCAGGCAACGGCCGGATGGTGAAGATGGGAACACGTAGTCCAATCATTGAGCCGCTTGAGTCGTTCATCAGCTCGGCAGCATCTGCTCCCTTGATTGCAGCCCTCGAGCATGATTCATCTTCCGTGTATTGCCACAGCACCACAGTCGACTCGAACGATACATTTGTGGCTGAAAGCTCATGTGTTACACTTGCTATCCAGCTCTTCGCAGCTGCATTGCCACTCCAACCTCTTCGTATTCAAGAAAGCTGTCTTGAACAAGTTGCCACCGTACTTGCACAGCCGCTACAGAGAGAACCAGGTCGCAAATTTGCATTGCAAACAAATGCAATAACAGCAGTATTGTGTGCACTTGCAGTTGCCAACGGCGAAACCGGCTTCCACACAGGAAAGCTCGCAGCAGCAACTACTAGCAAGATTCTTGCTGAAATTGTACGGCGAGGAGTTCTTGACCAGGATGTCATAATGCGGTCGGTTGCAACGCAAGCTCTCGGACGACTATGCTATCTGGCTGGCAACCAATTCACAAACACTGAGGTGAAGAACCTCATTGATACCATTGTCGCAAATCGAGAACCGCATGTTCGTGCAGGATGTGCGCTAGCTCTGGGAACGATCCATTCACAAGTCGGTGCTATGGCTGCAAGCTACCACCTGAAGAACATCATGAGCGTGCTCTTTACTCTGTGTAGCGACGCACATCCCGTTGTTCATTATTGGGCGTTACAAGGGCTCGTCGAAGTTGTCGAATCAGCTGGGCTGAGTTTTTCTGCCTACGCAAGCAGTAGCCTTGGAATGCTGGCTCGCCTCTATTCGAGCGATCACCACAATGAAGAGTCTCCGTCCTTGACCAACTCAACCGCGGAGATGGAATACGAGTCATCAATAGTCATCGGCCAGTGCGTTGACTCAATCATCAATGTGCTCGGGCCTGATTTGCAGGATTCAGTCAAGGCACGCAACCTCATATTGAACCTAATCCAGTACTTCCAGAACGAAGATATTCCGGCGCTCGAACTACAGCGCTATATTTGCTTGGGTCATATTGCCTTGTATGCTCCTGCTCACGTTCAATTAGCAAGCTACGTCCACAACTTGCAACATGCTTTGAACTCAAACCAGCCGTTGTTGGAGGAGACTGCTATATTAGGTCTTGAGAACCTCATCAAGCGTAATGCTTCAGAGATTTTCCTCCTTGCAGAGAAAGGCTTAGCTGAAACGTTATGGATTAAGCTAGACAAGAAGCCCTCGCATCCCGTCCTTAGAAACATGATTCGTACATGGATGCAACAGACCTGTTTAGATGAAACTCTTTTCTGGATCGAGCAATGTCAAAGTATTCTTTCTAGAGCCCGTGTCAAAACCGAGACCAAGTCTCGTGACCAACCAGCTGCAAAGTCGAAGGCAGCCATGCCTGACCTAGCAGACGAAGAAGTCGCTGGCTTCGCAGCAGCAGCCGCCGTTGCAGAAGGTGAGAAAGCAGAGCCCGCCGCCGAAGGCCAAGAGTTCATGCGATGGCAGACAAGGGACTTTGCAATGAGCTTGTTGAGTGACATGCTTGACATTGTTCGTGATGATATGCTTATCGATCAAGTGATTGCGGCAGAATCTGTCCTCCAAAGCAACGTTGCCGAGATCGTCCGTGTCGCATTCTCTGCTTCTACTGCTGTGGTTGTGGAGTTAAGAGTACGTGGTCTTCACATTTTGGATCAGATACTCAAGTTGTTTGGACGTACACCAGATCCGGATTTCCTTGAAGCGTCATTACTCGAGCAATATCAAGCGCAAATCAGCTCAGCCTTGACACCGGCGTTCGCAGCAGACTCGAACGCCGAGCTCGCGGCGGAAGCTATTGCTGTTTGTGCAACTTTTGTCGCGACAGGCATTGTGACGAACGTGGAACGCATGGGCCGGATCTTCAAGGTCTTATCAACAGGTCTTGACAATTTCTCGAAGGAGACACCAGACTCATCGATAGGAGATCTAAAAGACCTCAGCTCGAACGCACAATCTATGCTGAAGATGGCATTGCTTTCTGGTTGGGCTCAGTTGCAGCTCGCTAGTACTGAACAAACATATCTTGAAGCCATTTTACAGCCGTACGTGCCAAAACTGGCCCCGTTGTGGTTGTCATCACTTCAAGAGTTTGCCAGTTTGAGGTTTGAACCTGAGATATCTGATTCTCTGGGAGATTATGCAACGAACGACCTTCGAGAAAGGTATGCCGCACTTGACCGAGAGATTCGACTTGTTTTCTACCAGAAGAGTTGGCTAAGTGTTGTCGATGCAATTGCGCTCCTAGTTGAAAAGGACAGCAATGCAGTCTTCGATGCTCTTGACAACAAAACAGTGTCTACTGTCGAACCTAAACTCAACGGAAATGCTACATCAGGAAAGGACATGAATTTCAGAGAAGAGCCTGTAGCATTCTTCTTCATTCTCTTTGGCCTGGCTTACGAAGCCCTCGTCACCCAGGCTCGGGACAACCAAACTCATGCTCTTGCCATCTTGTCAGCACTGAAAAGAATATTGACTCCAACAGTATCAGGAAATGCCATCTATCAGGATGCAGTCTTTGATGAAATGACAGACACTCTGGATCGACTAGCATTGACTAGCACCGCCGAAATACAAGGAGTTCTAGTCCAAATTGCACGCAACCTCTCGCTCGACCATGTCATCGCCAAGACGGAAGGGAGAGACGACAAGCTATCAGAAGATATTGCCCAGCTCTTTGAATTAACACGAATAGTTATTCTAGTGCTAGCAGGCTTGATCCCAACCCTGGAGGGACGGCCTGGACAAACAACACGACCACTTTCAGAAGAGCACATTCATCTGGTGCAATCATCCTTCCAAGCCCTTGTCGACATTGCAGACATCTTCCCCACGATAATTAGAGCTGATCTTTACGCTTGTATAATGCACTGCTACTGCACAATTCTGGCAACAGGCATGTGTCAAACCGAAGTCGTCCCCCGAATCATGCCCGTCTTCCGATCCTTCCTTCAGCAAATGTTCAAACTCGACGGCAATACCTCACGCCACAGCACAACAAACACCCGCCTCGTCCTAGGCACACTAACCCGAATGCTCGCAACACTCACAGTCGCCCAACGTCGCGAAAACGACTTCAGCATCATCTGTGCCAAAAACACTCTTCTCAGCATCACCATCATCCTCACCACAGCCTCCAGCGCGATCCCACCGACTGAAAAACTCATAACGAGATGCCTAAACGAGCTTCTCGACACCCTCCAAGACGTAGGTCTAGCCAAGACATCCGCAAACTGCATCCGCTCCCTCCTCATCACGCCCTCCGAAACACCCTGCGACGAAGTCGTAGCCCGCACCCTCTGGCCCCAGATCCTACACTTCGTAATGGACACCTCATCCGAGGACCCCGAGACAGTGAAATCAACACTCATGGCCGCTCTCGTTTCATCGGTCTCCACGCTCGCAAACATCGATGCCAAAACCGCGGCCATGGCACTGCTGGTGCCATGTCTATTGAAACGAGCTACGTATTCAGTGCCCAACGGGAGTAAAGAGGATTTGGCGCGGGACTCGGCGGCACGGCTACTTGAACTGGCGGGTGTGGATGGACATGCGTTTAGGAGTGTGGTGGTGCAGTTGGAAGGGCAGCAGAGGATGCAGTTGGAGACGCTGGTTAGGGCGGCGGCGGCAGGGAGGAGGGAGAGTGCGCATCGACGGACTGCGACTGGGACTGTTGTTGTTGATGATGGTGATGATGAGGATGGGGAGGAAGAGGAGAGGGGGCCTGCTATTACTCTTAGGATGGATTTTTGATGAGCAAGCAAGTAAGTACTGTATCTAAATGTGCCACGGGCTCAGTGTGTATTGTACTTAGCTAGCGGATTGTACTGTGACACTTGGTATCATCTAGTACCTTAAATGCCCTTAGACCATCCCGTCACATCACACTACAACAAAACATGACACAATCCCCATCGCAAGCAGCCAAAACAAATACATAATAACTACCCTTCTCTTCTCTTCTTGAACACCCATCACTAACTCTCCATCCAAGTGACTAACCTAACTCGACTTAACTCACGTATCCCCCTCCCCCACTGCCTTCCCATCTTCCCTTGTCTGTTCCAACAGCCCCAAAACCTCCGACATCTCCGTCCTAGCACGGATAACCTCCTCCCGATCCTCCCCTCTCAAGGGCGCACTAAAACATAATTCTACTAGTGTGCGTAACTCGTCGTTTGTATACGGCACTACCGTGTCTTTGGTTGTGTCTGAGTTTGCGTTTGTGTCTGTGTTGCTGGGTTTGTGGGTCTTGATGTATGACTTTATTGCGTCGGAACCTTGGAGGAGGAGGGTGTAGTATGTTGTGCTGAGGGGGAGGAGGGCGTCGTCTGGGTCGGAGGAGTAGGAGGAGGCGGTGGTGGTGTGATTGTTCCCGTTTATGCCGAGGCCTGTGTTTGTTGTGGTAGTTGATGACGATGGTGGTGGGGGTGGTGAGGGTGTCAATCCTAAACCACGCAAGACTTGCTGGATAACTATTGCATTGATGCGCATTCGTTCTGCGCCGTTTGAGTTCATCACTTTGATTAGGTCTGCGCCTGTTACGAAGGAGCGGTCTACGAGGGTGCCGAGGCCGGAGAGGATGAAGTGTCGTTCTTGGTGGCCTAGGTAGGTTGAGATATTGGCTTCGAAGTTTATGAGGTCGGTGTTGAGATCTAGGATTAGGGGTGAGGCAGCGGTTGGTGGATTGGAGAGGTAGAAGGGGTAGAGACCTGATTCTAGTGGTGGTGGGGTTGATTCGCGGGTGTTAGTGGCGGTGGTGGTTATTGGTGTGGATGTAGATTGTGTTTGTGGTGCTGGCGCTGCTGATGTGGGTGAAGTTGTGGTGGCAGCTAGGGGTGGTAGAGTGAGAGCAGTGTCGGGGGATGAACCGCGCAATGTGCGGCCAAGTTGGTGGATGATGCCACAACGGATATCGAGATGGAGTGTCAGAAGAGCTTTCTCCGCCAGACTGTGGAAAGATGTTAAGGTCTCGTCGAAAGGGACGACAGTCTCTGGGGTCAGTGGGAGGTAAACATGACGTGTGCTTGATGTTAAGGACGTAGGGGCTCCGCCGTTAGTCTTGATATTAGTTATTAGAGTCCATCTGCGTGGATTGTGTTGGCCTGTCAGCGACGTATTCCGCGAATGCGTCTTGCTTGGTATTGCTTCAACGTGTCGAAGCTGTGCTACTTGCGCTGATAACCATTGCATGCTGTTGTGGACTAGTGACAGCTGATGTACAGATTTGGAATCTGATATTATATCGTAGGCGCTGATCGGAGAAGCCTTCGAGGCAGCCAGCAGTTGCTGTACTTCTTGCTTCACAAGTTCCTTTCGAGCATTTTGGTCGAGTTCCTTGCCATTCCATAGTGACAGTGCAGTCTCGCGTAGCTCCCCTTCATCTGCGTATCCAGCAGCAGCTTTCATGACTGTCGTAATAATTCCATTGCTCTGGTCGGCTTGCGAAACACGGCTGACAATGTTCTTGTAAAAGCCATAGCAACGGTCGTAGTACTTGAACAGCTGTGTGATGACTAGTTGAGTAAACATCTGATCTTGAGGTATTGAACTCAACATAGCCGAAAACGCATGCACCAAAGACATGAAGCCGACCGTTCCCTTGAAGATAGGGTGAGGAGAATGGCGTGACCAATGCGAATCCTCCATCCAGGCATCATAGTCGACCATCTTCTCTGTACACAAGTCTGTGACTGCTTCTTCAAGCTGAGGATGAAATACATTGATCAGGAAATCGTCGAGAAACGAAGTTAGAGTGCTCATCGGAATATTCGAGGTTGGAGGCACAATATCTTTGAGATGTTGCAGGAACGTTAGTGAAGGTGGCAACAGTATCGTCATGTTGAACACACTTGGTTCGATGAGCAATTTATGGCCAGCTGCTGTACCGTCGGTTCCTCGATCTGTTGCCAAGCTGTTTCCTATGTTGTTTCTGGTTTTCGTAACCAGACCAGGTACTGAGTTCTTGAGGATATCTTCCAATGCTTCCTCTTCAGTCTTGATGTCAATGGACCTTTGATCCATCTCTGCCAATTTGAACATGCGTTTACTCTTGTCTCGCGGCTGTCGTGAGAACACGTCACCTGCAGCGACCGATAGCTTGCCACCAGAGGTTCCAAGATCGCCATCAGTGGCGAGGTAGTCGTGAAGTAATGACCGTATCTCCATCTGATATAGCTTCCAGAGCTCTTTGAAACTGGCACCGTATTGCTCGGGCTTGGACAGGTTGTCTCGATCAACTATGCCTAACACGACTTCATGAAGGACTCTGTGTCCTTCGGCAATTGCCTCGAACTTGGCGTACAGTGTCCACAGAAAGTCTGACAACACTTTGGAGTCATTCTCGCTTGCTTGAAGGATGAACGCTCCTCGCTTGCTCTTACGTTCTTGGCCTCTGAGCACACTTGGGTACTTCGCGTCAATCTCGTTGTTCGTCCTCTCAACAACCTTATACAGCTCGACAGGAAGTCTTTGCTCAATCCTAGTCACCAGCTCTTCGAGGTATCCTCTTTTGTTCAGCGCTTCAACAATCATTTGTATGTAATAGAAGGTGTCTGATTCCGGGTTTTTGGATGCATCCTCAGTCATCGGTTTTTTGGTGTCGAGCGCGGCAAGGAAATGGTACACGGGTCGGTCCCAGGCATTCCCACCAAAATTATCTCGAGCATTACCCTCTTCCCCGTCAACTCTCCTACCCTTCCACCTCTCCGAGCAATACGGACTCTTCAAGTACAGATGATCATGTAATTCTTCGATGAGCATGTCAATCAAACTGCTCTCCTGGCTAGCAAAATAGCTGCGCAAATCGCTCATAGCGCCGATGTCGTCCAAGCCACTCCTGCGGCTGCCAATAAGAGCTTCACCAAGGATATCGACTGCCCCGATCCACCGTTTTTCATTAATTTTGTCCTCGAGTCGTGCAGGGAGTTCACGCAAGTTCTCCATCTGGTTGATTGTAAGCAGCAGGTCATCGAGTTGACCACTCTGCTCAGCTAAATCGCGTAGCTCAGGTCGTGTTGTCAACATGCCACCCTTGACAGTAGCTAGACCCGTCTTGAGATACCGTACCCTGTTCTGACTCTCCCTGATGCTTGATTGGATTTTATGATATGTTCCCACAGCACTATTAAAGTCGGCATAATGCTCATTCACAACCGCCTTAAGCGACTTCTGCAAGTCAACATGTGTATTCGCGAAATCGTGCTCACGATCACCTAAACCGAGAGAACTCGGATCTGCTAGCTGTAGAGCAACTTTGACAGGGACACACTCATCACCTTCCATAACTTTCCAGTTACTCTGAATGTGTCTCAAGATCTCATCCATGCTCTTTGTAGACCTGCTTGCCGCGTGCTGCCTATTTGCACTGGAAGTTCCGTTAGTCGTCGGCCGTAAACTTGATGGCGCTGGCTTCGGCATTGGTGGTTGCTCATGTCGCGAAACAAGCGAAGGCATCTCTCGTGTGTCTGAGGCAGCCCGCCATTCGCGACTGCGACTGTTGTTCTGTATTCTCTCTCTTTCTTGGTCGCGTTCTCTACTTCCATCTTGCCCGGCAGTCATAGGCCTCGAAGCTGGTCTCTGGCCATCGAAGGCCGCGCTGGGTGGTCCTAGCCCTCCATACGAGCCTGCGCCTCCTCTTTGCCCTTGCTCAGCTTGTACGTACCCAACATTTGGCAACCTCGAGGGTTGAGCGGACTCGTAGGGGTTCGCATTCTGAGGAGCAGGTGACTGTCGTGTAGGTGGCTGTCGCGCGTAAGGGTTCGAGATGAGAGCAGTTGTGTCATTTTGTCTTCGTCCATGATCATCACGGCTACCGTGGCTGTTCACACTCGCGCTGGAGGTATTGTTCTGTGGTAGGTAGTGCGAAGCGTAAGGATTTGTGCCTCCGTAGGGGGTCGTGCCGCCGTAGGGATTTGATGGAGCTTGATTCGAGGGCGCGCCATAGCCGTTGGCGGCATACGGATTATTGCTGCCCATCTCGGGTGCTATGGTCAGTCGTTCTGCTGAGACTGTTCTTAACCGGCATCTTCCGTGTGGTGATGGGTGTGGTTGCTTCTGTTTACGTGATGAGGTTTATATCCGGAAATTGAATGGTTCGTCCCATTCGGTATGTTGAGTTGAGGTCAGCATCTACAGTAGTCAGGGGTTTTGGCTGGTTGGATGAGCTACTCGTCGTTGTGTCTCGAACTACTATTGATCGCTGTTCGTAGAATTCTTAAGTTACGGTACTGTAGTGCGGAAGGCCGTGTGTACTTTTGTTTATACGTATTGAGTTTTGAACTCCTCGTCACAGCTGACAAGACAGTCTATAGAGTTGCGCTTATTGGGTCAAATAAAAACCATATCATGAGCTCTGCGGATTGTGCTTAACCATCATAATTCGGCATGAAGTCTAAAGGTTGTTCAGCCAGTCAAGCTGAGTTGGCCCCCAACCATGTCGCCATGGTGAGGTCTTGCTTGAATTTATTCTATGGAAGCTGTCTCTCTCTTGAGCCACTTCAATGTCCATGCATCCTCGAAATAACTGTGTGTCTTCTCCCAGACCTCTTGATGGTAGGAGTCCAGCCACTCTCGTTCCTCATTGGTCAATAGCTTCGTGTCGATGAGCTTGCGGCACATAGGCACCATTGTAACATGTTCAAATGTTAGCCATGGCTTGTCGCCAAACTTATGGTTTGTTTGTGCCTCCTTTGCCATGATCATATTCTCAATTCGAATACCAAAATTGCCGTCCTCGTAATACCCAGGCTCGTCAGAAATCACGTTGCCAATGCTTAAAGAAACCTCGGAGTATGCGGCTCGTGTTCCAATACCGATTGGGCCTTCGTGTACATTAAGGTATGATCCTACTCCGTGGCCTGTGCCGTGTCTGTAGTCGAGACCTTCTCTCCAAAGCGCTTGTCGTGCGAGGACGTCAATTGCGAAGCCAGTAGTGCCTTTGGGGAACACTACTCGATCGAGAGCGATCACACCTTTAAGCACCAACGTGTAAGCCTTGATCTCCATCTCTGTGGGCTGACCAAAGTGTAGAGTTCGAGTCGTGTCAGTTGTACCATCCAGATACTGAGCACCTGAGTCGCACAAGTACACAGCCTTTGGGTCTATGGTCGAACAATTGCCTGGTTCCGGCTTGTAGTGGATGACGGCAGCATTAGGTCCAGTCGACGAGATGGTGTCGAAAGATAGTCCTTTGAAATGCTTACCCTTGGACCGGATCTGTTCGAGCTTATCAGCACCTTCCACTTCGTCGAGAGTGGCGCCTTTCGCCACCAATTGATCCTCAAGCCACGCAAAATATTCTATCAAAGCTGCACCATCACGAATGTGGCACTCTCTCATTCCCTCCAATTCAGTAGCATTCTTAATCGCTTTGGCATCAGCCACAGGGCTTCTCACCTCCTCAACCTTTTCTTCCCCACCAAGACCTAGCGATAGTGCCCACGAAGCTTTATTCGACACTAAGATCTTGGTGTGTTTCGGCTTAGCAGTGTCGACCCCATTCTGTTCCGGCATCACACTCGCATTCTGACTTATCAAGTTCAATTCTGAGAAGAGTGCTTCATATGGCTTGATGTCAACCGTTCCCTTAAGGTAATCCTTCACGTCGGTCTCCAGCTTGCTCGCATCGACGTACAGAGTTGCGGAATTGTGAGTAATTGCTGCGTACGAGAAGAAAACAGGGTTGTAGGGAATGTCGTTGCCTCGCAAATTGAACAGCCAAGCAATTTCGTCAAGCATAGAAACGACCATACCAGCAGTCTTCTTCCTGTCTAGCTCTTTTCGTAGGTCTGTGATCTTCTCCTTGAAGTCTTTACCAGCGTAATCGTTGGACAATATGAAAACCTTCTCTGCCGGACGTGCAGGCCTGTCCTTCCAAATCTTGTCGACCAGGTTCCCTTCAACGCCAACCAATTTGGCATTGCTCTTCTTCAGTGTTTTACCTAGCTTGCGTGCATCGGTTGCGGTTATGACGGTTGGATCAACACCAACAGTCTTGCCACCTTCTGCTTGTTCTGTAGTCCTAGCCTCAGCCTCAGTTCAATTCTTCCTCCAGAATGTTGCTGCTTACCACTCTTGCCAGGTTGGCACATCATCTAGTCCTTGTTTCAGTAGTTGCCAATTGCTATCCAGCTGCTTCGAGGCCTGGTTGAAATATCTGCCATCTGTTGCCAAAGCAGCTTTCTCGAGGGTGATTACAGCTGTGCCAGCAGAGCCAGAAAAACCAGATATGTGCTCTCTTCTGGCATCGCACGGAGCGATATATTCAGACTGGTGGCTATCTTCGGAGGGCACAATGTAGACGTCAACCTTGTGCTCTTTCATAAGGTCGCGTAGATGCGCCAATCGCTTGGTTGTGTCCACAGTCTCCATGTCGATGGCTCGAAAACGAGATGAGAACGAGAAGGATCGAATAGACGCAGTGGTGCTGACAGGTCGCTGCGGGCGTTTACGGAAAGCACTACTGAGTCGAGAGGTCAGACGGCGCATGGAGAAGGAGACCCAAGGCAATATATATCACGTCGTCATTCTCTGAACCAACAATGAAAGGTCAATGTTCTGCAAGTCAATAGAGTTCCAAATTGAGTAAGGCGTAGATCTCAATGGTGGAAGCCCACTTGATCACCGTCACCAAGAGGCTGTCGATGTGAAATTTCTTCTGATATCGAAGCCCGTCATGTAGCAAATCCTTTATGATGGCAGAAGGCCATCAAACAGCCCAATGAATTGACGACAATGACGGTCCAACACCTGCAAGTCGGTCCTTGTTTGACGGGAGAGCATCGCGTATTTGACAATCTTTGCTTCTAGCACTTACTGCTCATAAACGCAACCAAATGCTGTTTCGACTACTTCGCAACCACTGAGCTCTTCTCTTCTTGCGCAAGGTTGCGCGACACATGAGCACAATGGAGCAGCTAATACAGGATCTCAATTCTCCTCACAACCAGGGTCAGCCAGAGATGATCGACATGATTCAAAGACAAATACAGCGTCTTCAAAGCGAACCAGCAGCATGGCAAGGTGCTTTCGACCTTCTCAACACTGATGATAACGTTTTACGTTTCTATGGCGCCCTCACGCTAGGCCTGAAGGTCAACAACGACTGGGATCGTGATGGTATTGGCAAGAATCGAGAAACGCTCTCACAACTTACGGAGCAACTGGTTGTGATATATGTAAGATTGGCCCTCGCTGAGGGGACAACCGATCTTGTTGTCTCGAAGCTCTCGCAAGCTCTTGCCGCTGTCTTTGCTAAGCCTGACACGGCATGGGCGTTCCCGTGCAGACAAGTGTTGGCGAGTATGCTTGCTGGACGATATCTGCCACAGGCCGAGGTGCCATCAATGACGGACGTACTCACAGCTGATACCTCCGTTACAGCACAAGCACTCAAAGCTGTCTTACGCCTCGCCCTTGCTGTACACGAAGAGGTCGCTGCTACTCCTCAAGAGCAAACAAGTCCCCGCGTTCAGGTCCAGCTGTCTAATAATGCTACAGACGTGTGGCAAATCTTACATTTCACACTCATAGCCTTTTCTGATGATGCCAAACTAGCTAGAGACCAGAACTTCTCTTATCAACTACGGGTTGACTGGTCAAAAGGCAATGCCGTGCTTACCCTCCAGGAGGGACTGCAACAGATCCAGGTTTGTGTAGACTGTCCACCTTATAGAATCAACTAACATTGCGTACAGTACTGGACAAATTTTGTGGCGCCAGAGGCAAATGCTTCTTCTCAACTCTTCGGTCTATTTCAGAACTCAGTAAACGTTCTTTTTCTCCTTCTCGATCAACCCGCAAGTGCCACCGCCTCTATATCATGCATAACGGCCCTTGAGACCGATCATCATCGTTTGTTGGTCCGTGCAGCTCCAAATTACATTGCACGAGTCAATAACACGACTACGGTCAAGCAATGGATATGGCAAGCGGGACTCGGGATTGATGCTGGTTGGGGTGGATATGTGGACTTCCTCGAATCTGTCGTATCTCAGATCAACGCGATGACAGATGATTACCTCAAAGATCCGGACATGATAACAGTTCTGCGTAATGCTATGTCACTCCTGCAGTCACCAGGCGTTGCCGTGATTGAGGACCCCACTAGTCATACGCTTCTTCAGATGATGACTACGATTGCTGAAGGGTACAGTGACTGGCCTGAGTCTTCCAAGTTTGATGACGAAATGACTACTCTGTTGAAAGACGTTTGTACAGCAACGCTGAAGAAGATCCGTTATCCTGCTGAAGAACTTGATAAGCAAACAGCAACATGGGATGAGGACGAGTACGGCATGTTTGAGGACTTCCGTTTCGATGCATCAGACTTGTTTCAAACCGCCTTTGCAATTCTGGGTCCGGACCTGGTGACGAATGTGCTTAAGTCAACATCACAAGTATCACCCCCATTATGGGCTGAATTTGAGGGTGCTCTGTTCGTTTTGACGTGTCTGACTGATGCACTATCCAATAACCCCGAACGATGTGATCCCTGTTTAACAGAGCTCCTTGCTTCAAGCGTCTGGACACAAGGCGTGACCCCATCTGAACAAGTTCCTGCTCGCGTTAGACTGGCCATGATTCGCCTACTGGGTGAAAACACATCATATCTACAACGACATTCGGAGCATCTCCTCAGCTGTCTTGAATTTCTTTTCAACTCACTTCAGATCAGAAGCCACACTGGGCAGGCGTCAAAAGCTATCTTCAAGCTGTGTGACAACCAGAGATCTTTCTTGGTTCAAGGACTACCACAATTCCTTGCCACACTTACGGCAACAGACCATATCCCGCTTCACTCTCGAGCCCGCATCCTCAGTGCTGTTGCAGCTTTAATTCAAGCTCTGCCATCCGAGGCTGAAAAGATCGAGCCACTGCAGAAAATGCTGCTACTTGTTCATAACAAAGGAAACGAAAACACAGAGAGGACGACAGCTGACGAAGATGAAGATCCTACGGGCCCTATATTCGAGCGTCTCTCTATGCTAGCCGCTATCGGCAAGGGCTTACAAAGTCCTCCCGACGTCCCGATTGATCTCGATGATACAGATTCGAAGGATACCACATTCTGGACTGAGGGACCGGGTAAGCCAACTCAACAAGCTGTCCTCCAAATGCTTTCCGAAACTTGGTCACGCCTGTTGGCTGCAGACGGTTCAGAACTTGTGGCAGCCGCTTGTGACTTCCTCAAAGCTGGTTTTAAAGAGCAGCATCCTAGTCCCTTCAAATTCGCCAATGTTGTCAACATCGAACTCCTTTCCAGTCTAATTAATCTCCAGAATCCAAACCTGGATCAGACAATGAACACAGCAGCATGCTACGTTTCTTCAAGCTCTACTTCCTCATCCTCGCCCACGGAAGCAGGAGCTGACATAATCTTACCACGCATCATCAACCTCTTTAAGACCTCCATCAACCTTCTCACCACCAATCCCACCTCACAATCCCCAGACTTCACCCCCCCAACCTCCCCCCTCGATTTCCTAAACCGCATCTTCCAGCGCAGCCAATGGTGCATCCACCTCTTCACAACCCCCACCGCCCCAACAGACCTAGCAACAACAATCGAATACTCAATCCACCTCCTCCACAACCCCAACACCCTCCCCCGCCGCTCCTCAGCCACATTCCTAACCGCCCTAATCGACCTCACCAGTCCCACCAACGCCCTCTCCACCAACCCAACCTCATCAACAAATCTCACCACCCTCCTCAACGCCTACACCCCCACAATCCTAGGTCTGATCCTTCACCTCCTAGCCGGCGAATGCGCCCGCTCCGAACTCGACACTCTCTCCGAAACACTCCGGACTTTTGTACTGCGTCAGCCGATGCGCACGAAACGGATCTTGCAAGAGGCTGTTAAACCTGAGAGCGGCGTGCTGACACCAAAAGCTCTGGAGGCGACGAGGCTGGAGCAACGAGCGAGGTTCGTGAGTCAAGTTGATATTCTAAGGGGCGCGAAGAAGACGAATACTATTGTGAGAGAATTCTGGACTGCTTGTAAGGGTGCGCAGTTTGGGTATGTTACGTGAGATGCGGGACATAGGACACGGAATTATCAGCGATGATCGGGTGCACGCATGGAACGGAGTACGAGGAGGCAGAGATTGGTTGGCAGGAGCGGCATCTGGCGGAAACAGTCACTGATGCTATCGTTCATACACAGTATATTGCACAGTCTGGCAGCATGAATTCACGCACTGGGAATACAATGATCGTAAGAACAAGAGCCTCCATCGATATGCTATGCCGAGCACACTAGCACTACATACCTTCCTAGCACATACAAGGCACACCGTACTTATTGTAGACTACTCAGGCTAGAGAAAGAAGACGAATCGATTTGTTACGTCGTGCCTATGCCTGAAGAAATGCTGCGTGTCTACTGGGAATGTAGCGCTTATTCAAACTCTATATCTGCCTTACACAAGTGATTTACTGGTGTTGGCAACATCGACCAGCTGGCAACACAGTACATTCAAAGAAATGAAAGAGTTTCAATAATTTTGATTGATTGATTGATTGATGTATATAAACCTAACCAATCCATTCACGAACAAACAAGTTCCTTACTCTGAGTACTGTCTCGCATTGCCTTTACAGGCAGAGGGGGTATCACTAATATCTATTCTAATGTAATCAATGCAGCATAATGGTTGTTGTACAAAGCCTGTTCCGTTCCCATTTCACTCCAGTATTGGTTTCCTATTTCCATTTCACCCCATTCGACCTTGGACTTCAGAATATATCACGGCAAGCGCCGGTGCCCCTTGACTCATGATGAGTCGAAAGGCGGGGTGCTTGTCGTGATGTATCCTGAGGACAGAAGTGGTCGAGTGTGCTGATCTTGAAACCTGGGAGTGGAATCTTGCTTTCAATAATGGTGACAGGCTGTGTCTGTTCGCCTAATTTTCGTATCATCGTGTCTCGTAAGCTCGTTTCGTCGTGATGGTTGTGTGTTGGTACATGTAGTATTGCATGAATTTCATGCTTTGCTTTCTTCCGCCGTCAACAGTGCTCCGTTGATTAGTTCTGCTACGATCCGCTCTCGTTGGATCGGAATAAGATCTGCGCCGTATAATTCCAATTTCTTGTTTACTTCCACTATTCCCATCTTTCCAAGCATGATTTGTCGTGCATTTGTGATGGTAAATACACCACAGTCGTCGGAGTTGGTTTGCTGTGGCGAATGGCCAGCAGGATCCAACCTCCAATCTTCTCTGACGAAGTCCTTGCCAAGCTCCTTTTCAATCCAGGCGAGGACGTTGTTGCACACCTCTCGTCCGCGAGACACGCCCATTGAGTTGTATACTGTGATTTGCTTGTGATTTTTGGCTTCCACCACACAGAGCGTCCAATGCATACCTTGATTGATAGGTATGAAGAGTTTCTCGGTCTCTAGCAATGCTTTGCCACCGACCTTTGCGCGTTTTGACCACCGCAAGACGCCCTGAGCACCTTCGCTTTGTATTTTCTTGTAAAAGAATGAATTGAATGCATGATGACTTGGAATTTGACCTTCACGGTCACCCTTATTGCCATGGTTCACGATGAGTCCTAGGTAGGCATTGATGACTTCGTCATTGAGCCAATTGTCTTGATTTCTGCTAGCGCTGTGTTGCGGAACAACTCGTGCGATATCGTGCGATTCGAGTGCACCGGTGCCGTTTTTGGCTGCAGCGCACACCTTCTCAGTCCAATCCGGACCTAGAGGCACGAGTTTGTATAGGTCTTTGGCTGCTTCAAGATCTTCGCGGATCTTCTGAGCGCGGGTGGTACGGACGGTACGTTGCTCAGTGAAGATTCTAGCTTTCGGAGTATGTACTGAGTCTGTGTCATATATGGACAAGTGATAGAGTTGTTTGAGGGGAGTTTCGAAGGCTGCAGCTTCTTGCTTTTCCTTCTGGGCAACGACAGGACCAAGTTCGCTTACCCCAGCTGGCTGCGAGGTAGCAGTGTGCTCTTTTGTGAGAGTATCGCTGCTTTTAGCTTCAGTGTGTTCAGGCGTAGGAGTAGCGTCGCTCTTGGTGTCTATCTTCTGAGGTGTAGGAGTAGCGTCGCGTTTGGTTTCGGTCTGTTGTGGTGTAGGTGTGGGAGACCACTCCTCCTTGATCGTCGGGTGTGGACGTGGAGTCGGCTCCTCATTCTGCGATTCTTTCATGGGTGTAAATGGTTCAGCCACCTCTTTAGCCTTTTGCGCGCTCTCAAACAGGTTATCTTGGCCGACCATGAATCTTGGTGGTGATGTGATGGAGTTTGCAACCTCTTCGATGAGCTGTGTGCTCGGTGGAATAGGACTTTGATTCAGAATAGCCCAAGGAGGCATGATTGCTTTCATTCGTTCGACCGTTGATACATGTGAGGATGGTGGTCTGGAAGGTGTTTCGATCGCAGCTGCGTTCAATGTAGCTTGTTCCTCTTTCGCTAGCTTTCTCGCGTGCTTAACATTCCATCTCTGTGTCTCCGGACTAACCCATCCCAATATAGGGTATTTGAATCCCTTTTCGTCATGTGTCACATCCATCATACGAAGCGCAGCGCGAAATTCTGGATCGTCATTAGCGTCCCAGTCATCGTCGTCTGAACACTTCTCATCGATTTGATTTGTGCTTTCTATGGGAGGAGCAACTGTTTCTTGTGAGGCTGGCTGTGTAAGCGTGGATTGATTCGTCTCAATAACTGCTGTTGCATTCTCTGTGAATGTAACATGTTCCGATTGAGATCTGTCTGGCTTTTCTGGCGAAGGGATCATTTCAACATCTGAATCCATGAATTCGTAGCGATATTTTGGTGATTGTGTTAGATATATACGAGGCGACTTTGGACTTTCAGGTCGTCTGTATGGCTCGTATCGAGGTTTGAATGTCTTGAATTTGTGTGCCGTGCGCCTAGGTTTGTGCTTTCGGTCTTCACGGAGACGTTTGACAAGTCTAAGTTGTTTGTTGATAGGTTCGGGAGGAGGTGTTGGTTCTCTGACCACGATTGGAGCTTCGAGCTCAATATGGGAAGGTGGTGTAGGTTCGCGGCCGAATTGCATCCATGGTTCATCTTTCCATGGTGAAGTTGCGAATAGTTTCTTCTTCCGTGGCATCGTATCGTTGTCGTCTTCGGCCTTTCTCTTGCGATGCTCAAGAGGGCCGAGCTGCGCAGGCGGAGGAGGAGCAGCAGACGCACAAGTTGGAAGAACAGGCCGAAAGCCTGGGAGACGGAAGAAGGAAGGACGAGAGGAGGGGTTTCGAGCAGCGTCGCGCTGCTCGCGACGAACGCTTCGGACAATTTCATAGATTGGTCTTGCGACCAACCCGAACAGGGTACGGAAGCCGTTGGCGACCGTAGACGCCATTTTAACGGCTCGATATGCGACAGGCGAGGAAAGAGTTTGGGGGCCGAGAAAGTGGCCGATCTGAAACTTGCCTTGTCAGTGGTGTGAAAGCGAAAGGAAAAGAGAGTAAACAAATTCAAAGACTTACCAACCTCAGTTGTCACGCTTTCAAACGAACTATTCTGTTAATTATCAGATTTGTGCACTCCTTGAGAAAAGTACTGCTTACATTTGTCTAATGCGGACGCGATCGAGCTCGGACGCGTTGAGTGCCCAGAAGATGCTCATAATAACAACTATGCACGTGGTACATGCACTAACCTGGTGGGATCTAGTCCATTTCCGGCAACACGTGCAGACCGGCTCTGTTTGCGACGGGTTTGCCTTGCAACGTGGGCTGGTTTTGTGCCCTACCGTACGAGAAGGCTCGGCCCAAGCTTTGACCACGACAATGCTGATGAAGGTTGGAAAACATGACACATTGATGCTGTAACAACCAGTGAAGGTTCGTTATAGCCTTACTGTTACGTGTTCTGACTTATATAACGAGGCACACATGAACAATCACTCGAGCTGGCATTATATTCTATATACCAAGTCTCAAATGGTGAAACAGGATAGGGTTGCCCTCGACAGCCAACCATCCAATACCAGTGTACACGATCAGCTTTGTGACAACTTCAACATCATATCTCACTCGAGGCTTTTGGATGCCTCCAAACAACTCATTTTTATCCATTTCATCCTGGGCACTATGTTGAGAAGGATTTGCACCAGCATTCGCCCCGGGCGGTGTTACCACAACATATGGTGACAGCACAGCTGAAGATGCACCCATTTGCTCGCGAAATTCCTCGAGGCTCGCTGACCTCTTCCTTGTACGAGTGGCTGTCGTGGAAGCTCCCGAAAAGTAGTCTTTCTCTTTCTTGGTTGATGTCGATGGTACCTCAGCCTCCTTCAGAGAATCTCTCCTCCGCTTTTGCCTGTATGCTAGTGCTTCGTATGCGTCTGCTTCAGATTGTGGACCAATAGAAATGGCACGACGATGACGAAAGTTGTTTAAGAGGTGTGGAATATCTCGAGCAGATGGTATAACGTTATCGTCATCTCGTTGGTCAGGGACTGTTTTGTACTGGGAGGCTGGCTTGAAAAATCGGCGAGGAAGATCTAGTCCGAGTTGCTCGATGACTCGGAATATTGGTGGTAGAGCGCCAAGTAGTGTCGGTTTCATGACAGCCCGCCAGACAAAGATCACAACCACTCCGAGGACTATTCTTGCAGCAACCTTGATCCAGCCCAATTCATGGATGTCGAACGGCACCGTTGACGGATATGCAGCTAACGGGTCGATGTATTGGGTTTTGGCGAAATGCCAACTGCCAAGGTCGATTCCTACAACGACACCAGCAAAAGCGACACTATCGTCGAAGCAAGGACAGTTGTCAGCAGGCTCAGGATGAGTGCGTACGAGCACAAGCACAACCAATATCGAAATGATTAGACCTTGAGCAGACTCCGAGAAGAGCCACTCATCCCTAACTGGGCCCAGATAAAACTGTGTCACAGCGATAAGAGCTCCGAGAAGGCTGCCGCATACCACGTCGAAGAAGCCATGCATACCGCAATACACCCTTCCTAGAACGATTGAAAAAGCATAAAGGTATGCGAGGATCTGCAGATACACCGTCACTGTTGTTGACAGAGTGTTACGCTCGTCGTTGAGGAGCAGTATGGCGAACACTGCGACCGACATGGCATTGGTCGAGTGGGTAGAGGGGAAACCGTATTCTAGAGCAGCAGATCCGGACATCGTAATACGGGTGAGAGGCGGCGATAATGGTCGCGGTAAACACAATAGATCCTTAACAAACCCACTAAAATAGACTCCTGCTGCTAAAATGGTAGTCATTCTGGACGTGTCAGTCCATTCAAATCTCACAGTAGGAGATCGACACTACTCACGCTCTGCCTAGATACGGGTGACCGCACCAGAACAGCATAGGCAGCACAGCCATGAAACAAGTGTGCGTTCCCAGGTTTGCTGTCAGTGCGAAGTAGGTGTCCAGCATCGGACTTCGCATACATCTCTGAAGGTAAGCGACATAAGGTGTCTCGTAGCGCACGATTGGCAGGAGCCTTTCTCGAAAGTGATATCGCCATTTTGGCAATTTTTGTTTATCTGGAGTGCTCGGTCAGGTCATGGCATCTTCTTGATCGGCGCACAGAACTGACAATGATCTAGGCCAGCCGTGCCAGCATCTAACTTTATTTTGTGCTTCTCCATATCCTTGCCATTGAGGTCGACTTTTCTGCCACAAATTTGTAAACTGTGGAACGTGCTGTCGCGTATTTGTGAGCGTAGTTCGTGGACAGTCTGAGGCTCGATTGATAGCGTATAGGAGATAATACTGTGTTGGTTTTTATGCCTGGTCCGAGGCAGTAACAAATTTATAAAGCCTAGCGTAAGATTGTTTTGTTGACCCCTCGATTCTACACATATTGGCACTGCATGTCATGTTACTGGTGTGCTGGCCCAGAAGAACAGAATGGTCACGAGGTTGGAGAGTACAGTATATGTTAACTCAACACAGATATAGAGTAGTCAAGTTCAATGGCCAAAATCTGCTCTGACAGCTTGAAGACATGAGCTCTGAACCTCTGATTCGAGAGTAGCATGTGTAAAGAGTGCATGTACCGTGTAACCTGACCCACTATGAAATCAATGGATCACATTAATTACTGCACCGATCTCAGTTGGCGGTATGGACATGTAGAGGCACAGCTATTGTGCTAATCGTTGGGCATCGGATTCAACAGCATGTGCAGTGAAATATCCCGTATTGGCAATATAAGATGTATCGAAGTCTCAACACAGAAATAGATTTGCATTCTCACATATCTCAGAAACTTGGCCAAAATATGGACGTGGTTAACCTTTGCTTGAAGGATCTACTCGAGTGTTACACCTTGATTGCAAACAACAGATTGCGGAAGCATGCAGAGACGATCGTGTAACAGGATATTGTTCAGGTAGGGATAAATGCAGGTGTGTCTCATCTTATGGAGACTGGGTCTGGTTGCCGGTGCAACAGCCAAAGTCAACAATGGACACCAGATATCAGTCTTGGTGTTAGCTGCATTATACACGCGGAGCATGACCTTAACATTGATTGGGAATATTAAACTTGAGCTATCGCCAAACACTCCGTCGCATTCACTGCTTGTTATTGTCCAACACGAAATCACTACTTTATTGCCGTCTTTACTGGTAGCACAGAATAGCGCAAATAAACATGGCTACGCAAACACAATCACATAGCCCTTTCACCTCTTCAGTCATATCCGAGAAGACCGTCTCGTCACAAGTAACGCCATTATCTCCCAGAAGGACAACTCGTACACACAGCGACAGAAGCAGCGGCGAGGCTGCAAGTACATTTAGTAGCAGTGCAAATATGTCCGAAGCCACAAATATCACACAACCTCCGGCGTACTCTAAGAAGTTTGTGGTAGTTGGAGATGGTGGATGTGGCAAGACGTGTTTGTTGATCAGTTACTCTCAAGGCTATTTTCCAGAGGTACGCGCGATATCATCTAGTACTTGCGTGCTGAGCTAACAGTATGGTTGCAGAAATATGTACCAACAGTATTCGAGAACTACATCACACAAGTCACACATAAAGCATCAGGGAAGGCAGTTGAACTTGCGCTATGGGATACTGCTGGACAGGAAGAATACGATCGACTCCGACCATTGTCATACCCAGAGACCGACCTCTTGTTCGTCTGCTTCGCCATTGATTGTCCGAACTCGCTAGAGAACGTGATGGATAAGGTAAAGACTATGGTAATCAGCATGGCTTTCAAAAGTTAACATCGCTCAGTGGTATCCTGAAGTCCTCCACTTCTGCCCTACAACACCTCTCATCCTCGTCGGCCTCAAATCCGATCTCCGTACTAAGCGTACCTGCATCGAGCTTCTCCGAACACAAGGTCTAACCCCAGTAACACCAGAACAAGGCGAGGCTGTCGCAAGACGAATGAACGCCAAGTACATGGAGTGCTCGGCCAAAGAACAGAAGGGCGTTGACGAAGTCTTCGAGCTTGCTATCAACACTGCTGTGAAAGTGGAAGATGCCAGCTACGAGACCAAAGCACAATTGCCAGGCAAGAGGGTGAAGAAAGCGAAGAAGAGATCTTGCAAGATACTCTAGACGCTGTTTGAGGATTTGCGTCTTGGTTGCTTCAAATTTGTATTTCTGTTCAGAGCCAACACTCGCATATGTTGTTGAGCTTAATGGTACACGATCATGAGGGCGTTCAGAGACACGGACAGGCGTTGAGCTGGAGGTTATCGCTCTAGGAGGCTTCGTTGGCACATCTATCACCCTCTGACTGGAAGAGGATTATCTGTTCATAGACCATGACATCTCTTGCTGTCTTGCTGGTTGGGAACTTATGGCTGGCAGCCGATTGACCACCCGCGAAACGACTGGTTGTCTGTACATCAAATGCTATAAGTTAGTCATCCATCATCGCCATTTCTTCCATCAGTTTGTTCATTTGCACCGGATTCCTCTGCCGGTTGAGCTGTTCCTGTCACATTTTCAAACTGGCTCCATAAAGCTTCGACCTGGGCAAACTCATTGCCAATCTAAAAATGATATGGATCAGGTACTTGCCGGCACGGTCTCGTTCAGTGTAAGCTACTCACCTCAATGATCCCTTCCAAACTTCGATTCAATGCATTAATTTGAGCTAGGACATTTTCAAGTGACTATGCTACATCAGCCTATGTTTCGCAAGCTATGTCTTCGTCCGTGGTGACATTCTGAAAGCCAAGCTGCCAACCAAAGCCCCGTATAGATTTCTAGTGTTATGGCACTTACATCTCCAACTTGCATAACCAGTTCAGCACGGCGAGCCTCGAACTCAGTTGGTTCTCGTCCTCCGCCTTGAGTGGTAGCCTGGCCCGACATTCTTGTGATAGCCGAATATGATAGGATGTGGTATCACGCCAAATAGACGACGCGGATAATCTTCCACATGTACGGTTAGGTGTACGATCAGACGTGTCTCAGATTAAGGTTGGCTTGACTTTGCGCCGTTGCGCTTGAGGAGCCAGTGACGGTAGGGTTATCGTACTGTATGGATACCAGTTTGATATCTTGTTTGGTGGGTCACGCAAGGTTGAGCTTGAGAGGGCCAAAAGAACTGCGGGATGCCTTACAGATACAATACAGCTGACACTTGCATTTTGAACAAAAGTGCCTTCATTTAGAATACGAAGTCGTGTCTTGGCCAAGGTAGCTGCCGGCTTGCAGCACATTGAACTTGGCATTGATGTGTTCACGACTACAGTTTAATCATTAGGCAACGATTTTCTTTGTCTTAGCTGGCTATTGAGGTGTATATAGTACTAATTCAGGTCCAGCGCTGCGTTACAGCACATATGCAGATGACCAATAATAGCCAGAGGCACGACCTCATTTGGGCCACGCAGACAAAGGTCTTCAACACCCATTCTCGACAGGGATCCAAGTTGCTAACCACTGGCCTTGCACTACCGTCCTCCATCTAAGCTGAACCTTACACAGATACCTTCCAGATTGGGCTCGTACTCCTTCACTTGTTGAGTATTTCCAGGTACGAGCATTCCTGGAGATGCGATGAGCCAATCGTGCGACAGCGTGGGCTTCCCCGCAAATCGGAGGAAGTCATCAATCCATGCCGCTTTCACGTGTAATGACAACAGCGGCGCCGAAGCTACCTAGTACCTATGTCATCCTCCGGTAGATCCTCTTTGATGTGCATGGACCGCGGGATGACAGGACTATAATAAAGCTATCGAGCCTGCAGCTAAGCTTGGGCTTTTCCCCGAGGTTGCAAAGCTCTGATACAAGTTTCTACAATCATGATTTCAATGTCGCCAATCAGCCTGTTGGTCCTTCTCAATGCTGCTCTGACCGCGGCTGCACCAGCTCGAAGAGCTACTAATCCCTACGCACCAGTAACAGGAACATGTCCGTCGAATCAGCTAGTACGACAAGCTAACGGAATCTCTTCTGCCGAGGCCACCTACGTCGCACAACGATACCAGAAAGCTTCCCAAGCTCTGGAATCATGGCTGAAGAGCGTTGATGCGGGCTTTGAAGCTGGCCAAGGCAGCTGGGGAGACTGGAGTGGACACAACAAACGCCAATGGTCTGACTGGCAGCAGCAGGGTAGAGCGCCCGTCATCGCATTGGCCTCAAGTGGTGGTGGTTATCGTGCTCAGCTTTCGGGTGCTGGTGTCATCAAAGGCTTCGATGGCCGTGAAGCGCCTCAAACGGGAGTTAGTGGCGTGTATCAAGCTCTCACATATGAGGCAGGTCTATCAGGCGGTTCCTGGCTACTGTCTTCCATCGCTGGAAACAACTGGCCAACCATCTCCTCCCTCCAAGCTAACCTGTGGGAGACCGCTCTTCAGGACAGTCTTCTGGTGCCCGCAATCCTGGTTTCGCAGGCAGCTAGCCCAATTTATAACGCGGTGGAAGCTGATGTCGAAGCTAAAGTCGCTGCTGGGTTCGAGTCATCCATCATCGATTCGTGGGGTCGCGTACTTTCATACGGCCTTCTCTATGGCACTGATGGTGGCGTCGCAGATACGATGAGCGGTATTGCTGCCAATTCAAACTTCACATCATACAACGCACCCTACCCTATCATTACAGCTCTCGGATCTGACACCACTATCGACGGCATCTGCATTCCCCAGAAAAACGGGACGCAATATGAATTCCACCCTTACGAGTTCGGATCATGGGACACTGGCGTCGATGCCTTCGTTGCCACAGAATATCTCGGCACTAGCTTCTCCGCCGGCAAACCAACCGGCAACTGCGTCACTCACTACGACCAACTTGGCTACGTGCTCGGCACGTCCTCCAACGTCTTCGGCTCAAGCTGCAGTGCCCTCCCAGGCAACAAGTCCGCCGACGCCACTACGGTCTCCCTCGCCGAAAACCTCGTGTATCTAGCTTCACCCAACGCACCAGGTGTCCCAGAGGCAGGAATCTTCGGCCTATACCCAAACCCCTTCCAAAACTTTGCCTCCTCACCACACGTCGCATCCCAAAAGACACTAGAACTCGTCGACGGCGGTGTAGGCGTCGCATCCCAAGGAGTTCCCATCTGGCCATTCCTACATCGTGCCATCGACGTCCTCATCGTAAACGACAACGACGCAGACACAATCGACAACTTCCCTAACGGCACTGGTGTTCTCGACACATACAACGAGGCTGTGGCCGCTGGTCTAACAACCATGCCTGTCATTCCATCAGCCGCAACCTTCGCCGCGCAGGGCCTAAACAAGAAACCCACGTTCTTCGGATGCAACACCAACGACACGCTGACCGTTATCTACATCCCAAATACTGCCTATTCATTCCCCAGTAACCAGTCCACGAACAAGATCCAGTACTATGTCAACGAGACAGACGGCATGATCGCGAACGGAGTGCAGATTGCGAACTACGGTGGTAAGGCCGATTGGCCGCTGTGCTTGGCATGTGGATTTATGAAGAAGAGCGGTGAAGCCCTGCCGGCTGGATGTACGGCGTGCTTCGCAGAGTACTGCTACAATTAAGCTGATGGCAGAGACTACGCACTTTAGAGATATGTTAGGTAGAAATGCCTCGCCCTGGAGTGAAGGTTAATTTACATAACTCTGATATCACCCATCCAAGTGCATTTCTCGACTTGTTCATCATGTGAAACACCCACCTACGTGGGCAGTGGATATGGGACGCTGCATGTACAGTACTGTATTGTACTTGTGGGAGTGCCTGGGCTCTTGACGGAGCGAACGTAGCGACGTGAAGCAGTGGTTGTAGATACCTATATAAACTGTAACGAAAGTAATGAAACTCTTTTGATCTCGCTGAATTCTTCTTCACTCACGATGCTTGTTGTTGTTGTAAACTTTTCTACCCACACACGTACGTACGTATATAGGTATATATCGAGGTCGAACAAGCAAGATTGCCAGTGCCATCTGCGCTATGTACGGGGTGTATCGCTGACGAATAAACAAGTACGTAGGTGCTTACACCCATTACAAGGGGAGTCTGATTAACAGGTTCGTTACCTGTTCGACTACATACGTATCTTTACAAATCTACAGCGACACCATCTCTAAGCACCGTAGCCTTACGGAGGGTTCCAAAAGATTATGAGCTCTTCTCGCCGTACATAAGGCACGGCTCTCATACTATATTACGTAGGTACGTATGTATGTCCTAAGTGTCACTTGCAGCTGAGATACGTACTGTACATGGTCCCCACTTCAACGCTCCAGGAGCAGGGTCTGATGCGATAGATGGAGTGCGTACTACGTATTATAGAAGGAGCATTACATGAGCACAGGACGTTGGAATTGCTGTGCGTGTATGATTTATACATTCATACATATTTCATGATCAATGTAAGTACGTACTTAGGTACAACAGCAGATTGAGACGGCTCAATGAAGTTTGAATCGTGATTCTTCTGATAGTGAGCTACTATCATTCACCGTCATCGTCGTCAACGTCGTCATCGACTGTATGTAGAATCAGTTTCGGAACCACTGCTGTGCTCGTCGTCGTACTGCTCGTTGATTCCATCACCGTTACCTTCACTGTGTTCTTCCTCTTCATCGTCGTCACTTCCATAGACATACTCCGCAGATACTTCACCCCAAAGCAAGCACAGCGGATGAGGTAGCCCTTGCCAACCCTCCGGTTGCTCTCCCTCGCCCGGTCTCACATTTCTGTAATACCGTGACGTCAAATCGCATTTGTCCAGAATCTCTAATAGATCCATCCCCTCCTCGTCATGGACTGTCATGATCCTTCTCACGTATTGATCTGGCGAATAGTGAATACCGTCCCTGTCGACATACAGGTATCTTTCGTCCTTTTCTGTATCATGGGAGATGTTCAGAGCTTCGACCATAGCACCGGTCACATCGGGCCCGCTTTCGAGTGCATAATGCAGGACTGTCTTGCCGCGGTATTTTCATGCTGGATCGGTTTGAGCGGCGAGAATTCTCGTTGATTGTTTCTGTCGAGCAGGGAAGGCTACTTCTCCGTTCGCAACTGTGCAGCATGGCATGTAAGTTGATGAGCATAGTATTGCTAGAGGAATTAGCATGTTCGTGTTGGCGTCTCGATGGTTTGGATCATGACCGTTGGCGAGGAGCCATTTGATGAGGTTCGGAAGTGCGAAGTGAGCTGCTAGGTTTAGCGTGCCGTCGTTTGGCCTGTAGTTGAAACTCAGGAGACGGAAGGCTTCGAAGTTGCCCGTGTATATTGATGCTGTCCGCAGCTCCAGGTCGTTGGTGTTTCCCGGGACATCGGGGTCCGGCTCCTTTGCTTCTGGGTAGGCTGCTAGATATGTGAATCTCGATTCGAGCATGGTGTGTTCCATGACTCCGCTTCGATCAAGATCGATCAAGGCTTCAAGAACTTCAGTCCTTGTGTCGTCGATGATACATGCGAAGGCTGCGGAGACCATGTTTATCGGTGTTGAGTACGCCGAAAGTGCTGTGTATATTGTTAACAACATCTGAAGACTGGACAACCAGTAGAGCAACGAACCCTTCTTTTTTCCGTGAGAGAGAAGTGTCAAAAATCACATTATTGCCTATTCTGGGCTCGGACGAGCGCATAGCCCATATCAAAGCGGCGCAAGCGTAAAACGTGTATGAGTTAAATTGTAGTTGATGAAAATGGTTTTGGTCAGCTCTAGAATGGTATCGTGTGCAAGCAGGGCATCATAGTACTGTGTCTCGACCCCTTTCTAGTGTTTAGATTTGTACAATTTCTAAGCTCTCTTGAGCTTGTCTTGTTGCTGTGGTGCTCGCGATTCAATGGTGTAGTCACTGTAGGTAAATCGTGTTATTGATTGTTATTAGGGTTGCGGTAGGAACGATCACAGATCATCCTGTGATTGTACAGTGATCCGTTGATTGTAAGGTTATCACAGTCAGCACTGCCTTCCTTGAGGAGCAGGCATCACTTTTCGATTCGAAGATTGGTGTAATGTTGAACGTATCAAGGCTCGGTCATCTCAGCTACTACTGTAGGACCGCTAAGTTCATGGACTCGGAAATAGCTCTCGGCCGAAGCGCTCGGCATTACTGGCAGTCAGTAATCTTGACACTGGATTGCACTTCGCAGCTCCTCGAACGCGTCCATTATTAATCACGGGACTGTCCTGTCATTGTGCTGACCAGGCCGGAACCTGAGAGGAACTCGGTTGCTCTTCGTCAACGAGATTCGCGATTCTCGCAAAGACCATAAGCTAAATGGCTGGTCCGAAGGTGGACTTGAGCTTAGCAACGGGCATAACCTGTGCTCAGTACTCTCAATCTACGATGCGACCACCATAGAACTGGTATGGATTGCCCCGAGGGTGCGTACGTATCATTACCTCCTTCTACAGAGCGAAAGCGGCTACGTACGACTGTTGATCCAACGCATGTTTTGGATTCTGTACGTTTCGCGCGTACTGACTCTAAACCCCGAGCTCGGGACGGATGCGTTTACCATCCTTGCAATGCTCACCAGCCATAAAACAGCTGCCTGCTTCCTAGGACTTACATGTATATCACAGACTTCATTGTTTAATCAGACAGAATCTCTTCAGTTTACAGCAACTATACCGCCATGTCCAATTCAATCTGCTACGAGAACAGCTTCGCTGACATTCACAACCACGGCACGATAACACGCATTTCATACATACGCTGTAGTCCACCTCGGCGATTACGACCAAAAGGCACACTGGTATTACTGCACGACTTCTTCAAGACGAATTATCAATTCAGATATGTCGTTGACCTCTTTGCAATGGGTGGTTTTGTAACCATCATCCCCAACCTACCAGGAAAACACATATCAATACGACACCAACCAGATGCAAGAGTCAGTCTTGATAGCTTATGCTCGGACCTTGCGAGCTTCCTAAGACTTGATATCATCAACGAGCGAGTCCATCTCGTTGGCATTGGGATGGGAGCACACCTAGCTTCGACTCTCAGTTCAAGACATGACAGCAAAGTAGCATCCATGGTACTCGTCGACGCTCAAACATCGCAAAAGAGCGCGGACGCGCTGAAATTCCTCTCGAGCATGCCAGCCAAAATTCCCTCAACCGTACGACGAAACGCATTTGCTCGATACCTCGACATCCAATCCGAGAACACATCCCTCCTCTCAAGTGAAGATATCAACGAGTACGCCGACTCATTCTCGGAGCCCAGGGTTCTGTTGAATATGCAGCAAGCCTACCACAGCTTCCAATCAACGGACTGCAACCTCAAGGATACGTCAGAACCCATGAGGAGTCTGGCGTGGTCACCAGAGGAACAACCAGAAGATTTCACTGTTGCGGTATTGAGTGTACTTAAACTCTCCACGCCATTGAAATCGACTAAGCAGCATTTCCAATTGCACACGTCGCGCCTATGAGGTTCTGCGAGCCTAGTTCGTCGAATAGGAATGGACTAGAGTAATTTTACATGTATGATCTCTTACCTCATCCTCTTCTTTCTAAGCTTGGTAGCGATGTAAGGGGTTACCTGGACTAATACATTGTGTTGGGAGCGAGGAGTACTGGTCTGCAATGGGAAGCGCATGTGTCATATGCCCTACTAGCTGTAATTCATACATACATACATACATACATACATACATACATACATACATACATACATACATACATACATACATACATACA
>JAKLMK010000133.1:0-53361 GCA_022813445.1 Neophaeococcomyces aloes
AAAGGTCGTGGGAACGCAAATACACGGTTCTAAAAATCGAGGTAAAAGGTTTCAAACTAATGACGTAGTACTGTAGGCCATTTGTGGGAATATGTAGTAAAACCTCATACAGCGGATTTCTAAGGGACGGTCGAAGGCACTGGCGGACTCGTCGATGCGGCCACATTCGTCGTGGTAGGCGCATTAGCTGGCGGGACAGCCGAGTTGGTCGCAACCGGGGCTAGAAGTGGTATTGTAGAGCCCGCTAATCTCTTGCTCTTTCGAGCCTCAACCACGTGTTCCCACATACTGTGGAGCTCTATTATCAAACCAACTGTCCATGCGAGTTGGAAGAGAAATAAAACGGATACACCTGTAAGTATCAGAACTGTCGTGACAATATAATTATGTGATCCAACATCAGTGAGCGTAAAACCAACGAATCCGGCGGCAAGTACGTGTATCACGAAAAGAGTAAGAATGTTGGGATCCAATGGACCTGGTGTGCTTGCCATTACAGGACTGCTCGAGCCCGGTGACTGTTTCTCTGCGTCGCAATTAGCAAACGACCCAGAACCAATGAATCCGGTAACATGAGAAACTTACTATATATCACCTCTGCCGCTGTAAGTAGAGGCAACAAGAGTAATACTAGTGGTACGATTTGCCCAAAGTCCATCTTCGAGCTCTCTAGTGGGAATGTTTCCATGACAATTTGGGTGAAAACTACCACTCTCGTTATCCCAAAAGACAAATAGAACACCAATGCTCCAATTCGCGCCAGAAATGATTGATCATAATGGTATAGGCACCTTCGCAGGTAGTGTCGTCGGCGAGAGTGACTGTGGCCCGCATACGTACACGGCCCAAGTTTCTCGTGCTGTCTTGATACCTTAGCAGTGTGTAGTATGTCTCTCCTTTTCGCAGGATCTATATCAGTAAATCTCAAGTATAATGAAGTCAAGATATCGGCGAGAGTTCTGTCTCCGGACCCAGGTTCAGCAAATAAGTTGGCGATTCGCGTCGTGTACCCTGTCAGTAGGTGTAACATCACGAGAGCCCACGCAGTGAATAGAGAAACACTGGCGGCATTATCGTTACCATGGAGACCCCTGTTCCATGAGCAGCCAAGCGATGTATCAGCCCATGCACCCAGGAGCGATGTTAAAAATGCTGGTATGAGTAGACCCAAGGTTATTAGCATGCCGGCAATTCGCCAGTTGCGGACAACTTCATTGTCACGGAGATAGTCACGAAGAATGTCCAGAGTGGCGAGATGTGTGAAAGACGAGAACCAAGCAAGGGACGTCACCACCTCAAATTCTGCACCCGAGATCGTACACGGATTGAGATAGGCACCGACTAAGATGGCAATACCAGTCACGAGTTGCTGATCGCTCAAGCTGAGGACGAAAGCTTGTAAAGCTTCTTGCTTCTGTGACCTCGTCAACGACACATTCGATGGAGTGGATGCTGCTCTTCCCACACACCAATCCAGCAATTTACAAAACGACCTCCATAGACTGGATATCACAAGTGCTGAACGGTAAATCCAGGATTGCCGGATCCGTTTAATCGCATCGCGGTCGCCATCGTTGAGGTAATCATCAGGAAGACTGTCGGTACAGTATCCGAGGACCATTGCCGCGAACGTAAGTAATGCAGTGGAAATGAAAGCAGCCGGGACCTGGAATGTGTCAACTTGAGCGATCTCATACCCAGCGCAGGACTGACGCCATATCCAATTATGTCTTGATTGGGGCTCCATCCATCGATATCCGTTAGTGGGACACAAGAAATATTACCGCATAGTCGCATGACGGACTAATGGCACAAACCCAAGTCTCACGTGCTACTGAATGTGAGTCCTAGTCTGATCTTTTTAGTGTAGCTAGCTAATAGCTCAGTCAAGAACAAAGAACGACAGAAAAACCAAATGTAGATCTGCCAGCCTCGTTCTGGCATGTTTGAACAGGCCACATAACACACAAGCTGAGATTGGGGGCTGATATTCTTTCATTCGTTGAGAATGCACCATGCGGCCTGCAACAAGCGGGGTATGCATAGGACGGGCTAGGTGCCAATCCTACCACCGATGCTTAGAGTACAGCCTTACCAGTTGCAGCAAGACACTGCATGTCGGTACGTATCTATGCAGGGCGCTTCTGCCAGGATCAAGGTCAGGATTGCAATAGACAAGGCGAAGCCGACCCCACGCATCAACGCTGACGTCGCTAAGATCGTCCGTTCTGCGTCAAGGAGGTTCGATTGGAACACTGTACGTGTGTACCGCGGTAACGATGGATTGATGACAACCTAGCATCGACAAGAAGGTAGATGATGATTATGTGCTTGAGCAGTGCTCGAAAGGATGAAGTTGCGGCTGACTTTGGCTGCGTCGCACCCGGACTTGTATGCCGTGCAATTGCAACGGGTACATCCTTTCCGTTAAAAAAGGATGGTAGACGCGGCCATTGGCTTTGGATAACCGTGTTGGATACTTAGCTAGGTAGATACGTATACCATTAAGATACGCAGATTCGTACCTTAGTTTGATGTACCAGTAGCTCATTGACCAGCGGAAGGTGCGGGTGTACCTTCCTTGGGTCTACACCGAACGTGTGGAAGCGGCGCGTGCTATTTCAGCAACTTCATGTACCTACAGTGTGGCTCTGTTGCGCACTGATTCTGGACATCGATCATTGTTAATATTATTGTTCATGGTACTGATCATCAGCGAGACGATATCATGAGGTGGTGATAAGTTTACATGGTCGGTGGTTCTTACCTAACCTTTTGTAAATATTTCTAATGACCGTTGAAATTGCTTAAGCTCAAACTCTCACCACCTCTTCAAATAATGCATTTGTACATAGCTACGTATTCAACCATCGGTTGACATTACCCTCAACAAGTTCTCCGATAGGTCTCGATATCGCGACATCTTGACTGGGACCCATCCTCCGGTTGAAGGATCCAAAAAGCAAGCAGATCTCGCAAGACAGAGAGTCGACGTTACATTAAGGCCCACGTTGCCGCTATCTGAGTCATGCTTATCCACAACTTGACTCATGCATCAGATATCTATATCCATACTCAACAGAGTGGTTCTTATCGTGGAAGTCCACCACCTTTGTAAAGCTGAATAGGATTGAGAATCGTGTATATCGAATATACTGGTGTACTATCTTCTGCTTGGCTTCGTTCGTACGCACCCCACTAGCTGTCCGAAAGACAAAGACCCCAGCTCTCGCAACAGCAGACAGTCCACCAACATGCATCTCCGCCCAGTCACTCAAGCGGACCTCCCATCTTTCGGTGAGGTCACCGCCACTAGCATATGGAACGACGAGGTAATGCCATACACCGCTCCCCACCGGGACCAATACCCCGACAGCCTTATCCGCTCTTGTATCGAACGCACCAAGATGCGATACTACCGCGGCGAATTTCTCTTCCTCGCCGTATCCGACTCATCAGACCCTGACTGGACTGGACATGAAGTAATCATGGGCTACGCAGCTTATTCTACCACCGTCAAAGCAGTGGAGAAACCGTGTCCGCGCGGCTGGCTAGGTAATTTGTTCGAGCGAAAAGCGCTAGATTGGTATTTGGCGTATGCGAATGTCTTTGGATTGGATCGAAGTATAGATCCGGTTGCGCTGGAGCACTTCCGCTCCGTTCTTAATGCGCCTAATTTTGCAAAGTATTTTGAGTCTCTGCCACAGCGGCACAAAGAGGTGAAGCAGGATCAGCATTGGGAGTTGGGGTTGCTGGGGACGCATCCGGATTATAGACGGCGTGGAGTTGGGAAGATGATGTTACAGTGGGGGTTTGATAGGGCGACGAGTGACGGAGTGCCGCTCGTTTTGATAGGAACTACAAGTGGAGAGAAACTGTATCTGCAATGCGGATTCAGGGAAGTTGCGAGGGTTAGTTTGACTTCATTAGATGCGAGAGGGCAAGGCAAGGCAAGACTAGAGGAGCTTGATATGGGTCTGGGAAAGGGCAAGGGGTTAAGCTGGGCTGCTATGGTTTGGGAGCCACCCAACATTGAAGACGAGAAAGATCACACGATTTGATTGTAACTGGAGAATATTGCGGATGAGCACATTTGAAGGACCATAATTTATAAACCAAATCTATTAATTGAAGGAGGATCACGTCGATTCCTCCGCTTCACTCATATAACCGGCCCCTTTTCAAGCGGCTATACACAACGTTTGCCGAATCACTGTTTCTAGAGCTGCTTATGAATGCAATCTTGCCGATATCATGATGAGGTCGCACGTCAGCAATGCTAACACGTAAGTCCTGTAATAGATGAGCGCGGTTGGGACCATCCAACGTACTCTCAAGTTCAAGGCTCTCGAAATATGCGTTGTCCCTTGTCAACGACGACACGTGTCCCAGTATGTTAGGTGATAGTATAATTGCCTGCATAATCATGCTTGCCACGCTGCAAACCACCAAACTAAACGAGATGTAGGTGAGAAGAATAACCCACACATCATGAACTTTGTAAACACGACTGCTCGTTCTTACTTCGGCCTCAACCTTGGCATAGCCTGACAGCGCTACGGTGTTATTGTCATTGTCAACCTCAGTGGGCGGATTATCTTCATCCTCGATAGCGATGTTGTCCCCATATTGAGCAATTTGCCAGTAGGTGTTGAAGAGTTGCGTGGTTCGTAAGGAGAAGACTGGTTCTGATGTGTTGCTAATATCATTCGCATTGTTGACAGAAATATCGGTGCGGGTAGAGCCGGCCAAGAAGCTGTCCACCAAGCCCGTGCCAGTTGAGTCAGAGCCGAAGACATCGGAAGACATATCGATGAAGTTATCGAGCATGATGACATATTCATTCCTTAATCCAGAAGTGATAGGCAGCCATTCGTTCCACGGTGTTAAGAAATCAGGGCGCACGTCAGTGACAGATTTGCGAAAAGCAACAGAGCCGCACAAACCATCGATGCACGTTATGTTGACATCGATATGTATGCTTTTGAGGTCGCACAGGAACATCGATGCACATGACGAGCTCACGGATAGCGAGCCCCTGGATTGAGCATAGTCCCCACATTGAGTCCAGACTTGAAGTTGGACGTATTCAGGGGCGTCTGAAGCATTGAGGAGTTTATTATTCCATTCAATTTTCCATACTGTGCCATTTCGTAAAGTGCCCCCCTGACTCATATCCGTGCAAAAGCTAGGAAGCGAGCTAGATTTTTTGGGACATACTTTGTTCCATTGTCCTGGCTTTTGTTGGCAATCAGTGTACATATAAGACCATGGAATAGTGAATGAAGTGTTGCCTGTTAGTGGAACACCCCACAAGGGTATTCCTACTAAGGCAGTATAGTTGTCACTACTCGTGGGATCAAATTCAAGCCAATTATTTGGGTCCTCCACGCTTGAATTGAGGTCGGAAAGCAAGGAATGATTCAGCGCTGGCACCTTTGCATTCTGCCAGGGATCGATTAGACTCGATTTCGTTCGGAGAGGAGCGCGTAACGAAGCTTGAAGATAATTGCGCATGTTGTCCAGAATCATCTCATTCTCGCCTAATGTAAATGCTGCTCCCATGCCGTAATAGAGCGTTTGATTAGTAGTGAGCAAGCTGTCACCCTCAGAAACCAGTCTCAGAGCACTTTGTCCGCCGATAGGCGAGAGACACCAGATGAGAACTACCAATAGAGTGCCTGGCGTCCGGTTGCGCACAAATAAAGCGGATTTGAGTGTACTGGCTAGACTTGAACTTTGCACTAGATGCTCGATAGTGCCAAGCCGTGCGCCTCGCTCAGCAATGTAGAGTGCTATATCATTCATTAACCGTCCAACAATGGCGGCAAACATGATAGGATATACCGTGGGTCCGATTTGAGATATGGATAGGATCCAGCCCAACTGGGGAGACAGAGACTGCTCATTGATCCTTGCTGCAATCAAGGCGAAAATCATGAAGAGAAGTGGTAGAATGACCAACGCAATGTTCACTATCCAGGAGACGAGGAAAAGTTTATTGTTGTCGTCCAACCGTCGATACCTTGGCGAAGCTTTCTCACGCCTCTTCAAAGGCAACAAAGAGTGTACTGATTGCGATTCAGAAACTTGAGGATTTGGTGCACGGTCGTCTCTCGATTTGACAGCCTTGTCAGAGACATCCAGCCAGCTATGGGAGGATGGCGGCCTTTCATCTTCAAATGACTCGCGGTGTAGTGTACCAACGCTTCCTTCGGAAGTACTCATGTGGTGTACACAACTAGGCGATGGCACGGTAATCTGGAGATCTGAACCGTCCGGCCCAATCCCAGACTTGATTGGTGTGCGCGCGCTGTAGTCGAGCATTTCGTATGCTGGCACGAGGACGGAAAATACTTGGTGCGTCTGATGATGTACTCCGAAATAGTTTCACATATTGGTAAAACATAATCATAAGGCTGGGTTTATGTTCGGCCAGCATTGGTAAACCAAGCAGCTGCATTTAGCCCCAATGGCTTTCTTGAAGACACCACAATGCCTTGCTCCTGCAAGTTAGTATGTCACTATTGGCCGCGACGATCGAGTCCTAAATCTAGCCGAACGTTAGGGCATTCAGAAAGAGCCTAACGTCAGAAGTGCATATGTAGCGCCCTCTTTCATTGGCCCACTTCGGCTGCGCTTCGCGCTAATGTAAGGTTTTTGTTCGTCAGAGAGTGGGCTGATTATAGTGTACTGTAGGTGGCCGGTTTGGTGAAATATCGTCCATTCGGTGGTGCCGCCATACCTATGTATATCACTTGAATCAATGTATCATTCTATGATACGTAGGATGAAAACGGCAGATGGACGGATGCCATGAAGCATAGAATCTGTGTAGTGGATGATAAATGCGTCAACGAACATACGGGTTGTGGAAACAAGAACCTCAAATCGGTCCATAAGATCGTTGAATCGAAATGGCCATGTTCCTCGGAAATGCCTTCGCCCCCATGGCATATGAGCTGTCTCAGCCACCATTTCCCACACATGCGTAAGGGCATTAGTTGGTGCAGTTTTTCGCGAGCATTGAATCGTCGCATCGCCGTCTTGAATTTTGGGTAAAGATCACCAAGCGCCAAGTAATCAGTCGTTCCGGCTACTTTAGTGGGAGGCCAGTACTGTATGGTTATTATTCCTGTACAGTTTCCAGCCTTTGCGTTCGGACAACAATAAAATGTCCTGCAGAATAACTTGACAACTAACTCAAGCGTATTCCGAACCAAGCAAATGCTCTTACCTCGGAAACCATTATCTGACGACCCGAATGGTCTGGTCGTCAGGCGAAACCTTCAAAGATTGCTTCCTTGTCGCTTCTAGCTTCTATGTTCTGTGCTCGGACTTGATCAATCATTTTCTGAGTCTGGATCTCGTGTGCCCTTTCAGAGTCTGTCATCTTCTCAGTCTGTAAAAAGTCCCCCTTTGCAGCCCTCTTTGTCCTTTTCTTTTCGCGACCGGCCTTTTGTTCCAATTTCTCAGTCCATGCCGTAGCGCTTCCACGCTTTTCAGAAATCGATGTTTGTGGCTTGCCATCTTGCAATTGAATCGCTTCCAAAGCGGCTTGACGTTGCTTTTCCCGCACCTTGTCCTTGTACATGTAACTGTGCCACTCAATATTCGGTATGTTGTAGGGTTTTGAGTTGAAATTCTTGGCTTCCGGCATCTTTGGCAGTTTTAACAAAGCCCACCCTTCAACAAGATCGTTCCAGTCCAGATCGGCCATCCTGAATATCGATGAGGCTTCGTGCTTGCTGTAGCTCCGGACCCAACTTACGAATGCCCTTTGGCCTTTATCGTGCAAAGCACGATCTTCCAGAATCAGGTCTCGAAGGCGTTGTGAGGATTCCAGCGCCGTCTCCTCACTGATCAATACACTGGGCTGCTCGAGCTTCTCGACAGGAGTTCTTCGGACCGCGAGGAAGGGGATGTAATCTTCCTCTCGTCCTGGTTGTAGAAAGACGACACTCAGGCCTTTCCTGCCAGCTCTTCCAGCTCTCCCGCATCTGTGAATGAAGACTTTAGGATCCGAAGGAGGATCGATCTGGATCACGAGGTCAACGGAAGGTACATCTAAACCTCTTGCAGCAACATCAGTCGTGAGGAGCACGGCCGGAGATGCAGCATTAACAAATCTAGTGAAGTTCTTATCTCTCACGTTGGGAGGGTGTTTGCCGTGTAATGGAACTAATATCGTGCCGTTGGGTAGGATAGCGGGCAGCAAGTGCTGGAAATAGTCAACTGCAGCACAGGTTGATAAGTAGACAATGGTCCTGAGCGGAGTCGGTTCCACTTTATGAAGAAGCTCTTTTAATGCAACCAATTTCTGCGAGGCAGGTGTGATAAGGTATGTCATCTTTAGGCTCGCAGGGGTCTTTTTGTCTTGCACCCCATCCATACCTTTGACCTTGACCGCGATCCGGACAGGATTTCGAAGACCAACTCGGATAATTTGATCAACAGCTTCGCTAACGCTAGCGCTGAAGAGGCCAGTACGTCTCTGCTTAGGAAGTAATGACAGAATCTTGGTCAGGTCGTCCTTGAAACCTAGGTCTAGTAATCTATCAGCCTCATCAAGCACAAGAACTTCAAAGGATGACTGAGAAGCATGAACGTAGGGTGACGATAGGATTTCAAGCAGGCGACCTGGCGTCGAGATCAGGACATTGGGGGAAGTTTTCAGGAATTTGCTGAGATCTTGAGCTGCAGCATTTGAGCCTCCGAGTAACAACTGTGGAAGCACTTTCGGCGTATTTGTAGGATATACCTGCAAAGATTCATCTTCCAATTCATCTTCGTTTTCTGGGTCCAAGTGAGACGACTTCTTGGAGGCTCGTATCGCGGCAGCAGATGGACCATGAAAAGCGAGCAAAGACGTCAGTACTTTATGAATTTGTGTAGCAAGCTCTCTTGTTGGCGAAATCACAATTGCTGCGATATGGTGCTTCTTTGTGGCTTCTTCCATGCGCAAAACCCGTTCGACAAGAGGAATCAAGAACGCCAAAGTCTTGCCGCTCCCTGTCACTGCTTCCACCACCACGTCTTTATGTGCCGTGAAAAGGGGGATCGTAGATGCTTGCACAGGTGTCATTTTCGGGAAATTCATCGAGGCTGTTGCATCGAGAATCCATTCTGATAACGGAGGTGTGAGAGCGTCCCATGCCCGCGACGACGATTTGGAAGTCGTTGGTCCCCTGTCCGGTGCCATGCTATAAGCACCTCCAAGCAGGTATCCGGTGCGAACAACAAATTGAAAAGATAAGAAGAAACGTAATGCAGGCGTCGCAGATTCAGAACTGGCGGAGTTCTGCATAAACTTTTTTCAGACACGGTTCGGAGTTTATCGAGCAGATTTTAGGCCTTAGGCCTTAGGCCTTCTCAGGCATCACTTGGCCGTTGCAGCTTTCGGAACTCGAGGTGCCAGTGGCTTGTTACAATCCCTGCAGGTTAGCATAAGGTATTTCCGCCTATCGCGCCCTATCATTGTGACAGCGTGTCGCAATGTGATCAAGTTTTCCCCAGTGCCTGAAGTATGACGATAACCCTCCTAGAGGCCTATTAGTAAGATTGCAAGTTTTGGACATCATGCGACAACAATCACGACCGTTCACCCGCTGATTCTGTGTTGTACCCTACACATTCTTGTGACTGGATTCTACGCCAGGAGGTGCCAGCCTGTCTGCTAATCCAACCCGTCCGAATCACAAAAATGACCTGAAACATGTCTGTTTTATGCACATGATGATATTCACCTCGCCGTTGTTTCTCCTGCACACGACAGAATCTTGAGTGAGCACTCACAATGTCGTTGCCATACCCTATTCCATCAACTCCGCGAGTTATCTCACCATCGCCAACTCCATCCGAGTCCTCCGAGCAAGCAGGCGACGGCTACTTTACGCGCGCAACAGCACAGAAGACAAGGACGAAGTCACCACAGCCGGAACCTATACACGAAGAATCGAAAGATGATGGCGAGGGCTCAGACTCGAGCCTCGAGAAGCGCGCCCGAGCACGTTCGCGAAGTCCTATCCTCATGGCTGCGTCCGATGGCTCTTCTACAAATGCTAGCATGAGAGCGCGCAGACGAATGTCAGGTCTGACCTCAAAAACTTCATCCTCCGGCCTCATCAAGAAATCCGAACCTCTGTCTACAAAGCATACAGCGTTGAGCAATGGCAACGCAGTGCCGCCCCAGACTAACGGCCACCTAAGTCCGTACAGCCAGATCAAAAAATCATGGCGCGAGTTTTCTCGCTCGCCCTCTCCTCTTGGCCTTATACCTCTTCACAGACACTACCGCACTTTCATTCACAAACATGAAATTCCACGTAAGGCACTACATGTTAGCATTGGCTTCGTGACTTTACAACTGTACACGCGCGGTTTCCAGGCCACTGCCATAACACCATGGCTACTCGCGATGCTCATTCCAGTTGCGAGCGTCGACCTTCTCCGTCATCGATGGCCTGCGTTTAATCGGTTTTATGTGAGAGTTCTAGGCGCTTTGATGCGGGAGGCCGAGGTAGAAGGGTACAATGGAGTAATTTGGTACCTTCTTGGAACGCTCGTTGCTCTTCATTTCTACCCAAAAGATATCGGAGCCATGAGCATACTCTTACTCAGTTGGTGCGACACCGCAGCCAGTACTTTCGGTCGACTTTACGGCAGATATACTATTCGACTTAGGAAAGGCAAGAGCTTGGCCGGTACTCTAGCTGCGTGTTTGACTGGTGTTCTGGCAGCATGGTTCTTCTGGGGCTGGTTGGCTCCACGTACTGGTCCGTTCTTTGACGATCCAGCCGAGGGATTTATGTTCAAAGGAGTGCTTTCGTTGCCCCATCGGGTCAGGGAGCTTCTTGGTTGGAAAAACGGACAGGGTGTAGTCAGTGGGACTGCAGCCACAGCCATCATGAGTATTGCGACAGGTGTGATCGCAAGCTTTAGCGAATTCGTGGATATTTTCGGTTGGGACGACAACTTGACTATTCCTGTCTTGAGTAGCGCTGGGTTGTGGTTGTTTCTGGAGGCTTTCGGTGGCTAGTAGCCTCCACATGGATGCGACATTAGCAGATTGGGGACGGAAGGTGCAAGTAGATAGAGGATGTAATATGATTATGTAAATTCCTTGCTCAGCTTAGCCAGACGTTCTGAGATTTACTAGTATGTAATGCGCCTGAGCACTCACGTTGGATGCTCGCTCGAACTGCCAGTGTTGCTCGACGTGATAACTTCCAGTTAGTACATGTAAAGTTGCCTCTGCGCACGTGACAAAATTCTGCAAGCGCTTCGCAACGCGTTGCACGCGTTCTTTGAACTCCTGTGCCTCGCGTCTGTTGTTTATGCTGTTTTTCAACCATGTTCAGTCAATAACTTACCGTCACCAACTACCCGCAGTTCTCAGTATCCCAAAACATTACGGGAAACAAGGTCGCGGCACACGGATACAAAGATGTGGCTGAGAAGATGTCGGAAGGTCGTACGCCAACCGCAACTCTGACGGATCAAAGACGACTGGAGCAAGAAGATATCGACGTGCTACATCAAATTGTCATTCGAGCTCAAAATGATCCAAGGTCAGGCGAAAAGCCCAAAGATGCTCTGTTGCAGGCGTACGGCGAGATATTCAACGAAAGACAGATTAGTCAGCACCAAGATCGGGCCTGCTTCAATATCCTGCTGAGATTGCTTGATCCTTCCACAATTGGCGAGTCCTTGTACCATAAATTTGAGGGCATACTCAGTGAAGAGGGAATTGTTCTCTCATACGAGGATGATGTCACCACATCTACTCACGAAGCGCCCCAGCACATTGGTGATGGGATCTCTGAGGGACAGTCTGGTTAGCTTGTTCTTGGTAATCAGTCGATGTAAGATGCACTAACCTAGTATAGAGCAAGTGCGTCCCATGTCCAGTAGTTCGCAACGGATCAGAAAACACCAAACATCTGCATCAACTCAGACAGAAGGAAATGCGATCAAGGCTGAAGAGCTTGATGGCACAGCATACATTGATGACCCACCCACTTATATCGCCCCACTTATGCAGTTTGCGATGAGGAAAGATCGCGCAGCTCTGATTCGACAGACATTGGATGCGTTCCGGCGGGCTTTGCAGATACAGAAGGACCGACGAGAAGAGAACCTGGCGAACTCATTTTACGAGGCACGGTTGAAGCGCAAAACGCTCAAACAATGCCTTGCTGTATTCCAGGATCTTCGTGATGCTCAGATCCAGGCAGATCGGGTTTACAACGGTAGGCTTGTTCGCAATGCTCTGGGTAAGACTGCAGACGAGTTCCGCGTTCGACGTGTAGGGTCCATTGACGAGGACAGAGTCAAGGGATTGTCATTGTACAGGTGGACCATGGCCAATCGCGAGATCTCATTCATTCGTAACAAGGAGTGGTTCCTCAAGAGGACATTCTTGCAAAAGCTTGTCCATGCTTACAGAGCCACTCAAGTACAGCAGGAACGGCTGAAACGAATACTTCAACAAAAGAATATGCAGAATCACAAGTCTCTGCTTACATCAGCTATGGAAATCTTCGTGCAGAAGACAGTGGTGGCACAAGAAAACGAAATGAGGGCAGATCAAATGAATCACACCGCATTATGCGCAGCTTCCATCACCGCTTGGCAAGGGAAAGTGGCAAAATTGAATGATCTTGCGTCGACAGCACAAGATGCGCAAGAATATTTCCTGATGACACGTGTGCTGAAGCAGCTGCGCTTTGTAATACGCTTCCGTCAGGAACGACGAAGCTGGCTTGCAGCATGGACTTTAAAGAGGTGGCGTGAGTATATCAAGGTCCGCAAGCACGCACGTTATGATGAAGCATACCGACAGATGCGTAGAACAGTTAAGATGAACCTCGCAAGAAAACTGTTGCACCGCTGGCAACAAAAGACACATCATTACCGCGAAGGAAATGCTCAAGCAGATGCATTCTACCAAACGTCGCTTCTGCGGCGCATTGCGAAACCCTTTGTTGAGACAGCGTGGGATACAGCTGAGTGGGTGAGCAAGAGTGAATCAATCGCAGACCAGAAAGCACGTCGATCCTTAGAGCAACGTGCACTGGTTGCACTGCAACAGAAACAGCAGTATCTAGAAGACATGTCAGTCCGTGCAGATCGACTAAGACAGTACAGACTTGAGCAATACGCAATTCAGGGTCTTCGACAAATGCAGTTGAGGGCATTTGAATTTCAACGTCGTCAATACGATGCTGACGCTTTTCTTGACAGGCATGACAAGAGAGGTGTTAGAAACATCCTGGCGAAGATGCGCATGGTATTAGCTGAGCAACGAGGTGGCAGCGAGGGAGCGCTTACGCTTCTTCCTCGTCCCGCGACGACGCCTGCAAGGAAACGAGAGGAGCTTCTGTTCAACAGCAGTACGAAATTAAGCACTACTCCTGCTTACACTCCGTTTGCTGCCAGATTAAGAGCCGGTCCCAGAATACTTGAAGACATCGAGGACGACGAGGATCTAGAGGCTATCGATATAGATCATCAACTCGGTCACACAAACACAGATGGATGAGCGCTTCCCACTCTACATCTTGGTTCAGCCCAGTGTGCTAAGCGCGTGAAATGGCTCTCGAGCATCCATTCTTCCACTGGCGTCCATTCACATTAACATATGCAGTGGTCCAAACAGTCGACAGCAAGATCAAGGAATGGCCTTCGTGGTAAGCACAACATTTAGCTTACAGGCGCTACGTCTATCGAAGGTTTCGGTAAATCCGTGGTATGAAGCTCGACTCCGCACCATACGTGGGAAAGATCAATCGTTTCAACTCTGCTTTCTCCTCGAATACGACACACAAGGGCACCAGTTTCGTGTGGCAATCGATAACGACCAGCTTAGATCAATCTTCTCACTCCACACATATAAGAGCACTTATACACCAAGCAACATGCCTGAATGCACCATCATCCCCCACTCACACCAAGACCAAGTCGGCAGTAAACAGGTCACCTCAACCTTCACCGGCACAGTCTACATGGACCGCGTGCACGCAGCCGACTATGTCAGTGTCGTCAATGTGAATTTCCTTCCCGGTGCACGGACCTTCTGGCATCATCACGAAGGTGGGCAGATCCTACGAGTCTTGGCCGGTAGCGGCTGGGTCTGCGACAAGGGTGGAGAGCCCAAGAGACTTGAGGTGGGCGATGTTTGTGTGTGCCCGCCAGACACGACTCACTGGCATGGCGCTGATAAAGGGAGCTACATGGTGCACCAAGCCATTGCTCACGGCAAGACGACATGGCATGAAGAAGTCAGCGAGGACGAATATAAGCGGGCCAAGAGTTCGACATGATTTTGGAGGAGCAAGGGAATGTTTCCTTGATCAGTCATTCAAATGGCTTGATCAAGGATAGCACAATCGGAAGCATGGAAGGAGTGAGCCATGCTATACATAAGAGCTAGACCCTGGATCCACGGTTCAAGCTCCTCCGGCATTTCCTCTTTATATATAACGCAAGATCCGCGATACAGAACACATAGAACTGCCTTATCCATGACTAGCACCTATGGCACCTGGCTCTTGTATAGGTACCTACAACATATCTTGTAAATGGCACATGCTCCTTGACCTATTCCGGCCCCTGGCTATCACATGCTGATTAAGAGATGCGGGGATGCCAAAAGTCGGCGACCGCCGCAACGACGTAACAAACTTCCTGAAGTTCGTACGCGACTTTTCTTGCTTCACAAGTTTTGATCGAGTAACAGATTGAGCCCAGAACTGCTAGACTGCGCAGTCCTATTAGCGAGAGAAAAACTCTACGCACGTACTAATATTTGCTGTACTCAAGAACATACCTTAATTCTACCCATTGTAGCTTGATCTCGTGCCACAAGCATACGAGGGCATATCGCAGCGTGATCTGACCTGACCAGCACAGCACATAACCTTCAACAGCAATACGACAGACTCAATAGCGCAACAACACAACATGGAAGTCTACGCTATGCCTCAAGAAAGCCTCGAAAAAGAGATTGGCGCACTGGTATTAGGAGAAGACACCCCAACCTCAACAGCATCAATATCAGTACGTAAAGTGCCCCAAGCCCTCATAGACACGACATTCGCCGCACACACGAACCTGAGCTCCAACGTCCTCGGCGCAAGCGTCCTCTCCTTCAGCGACGAATACTTCGCTTCGGCCGCCAACCTTCTCACGCCGACCCCTGCGATCCGCAAGCCGGGCGTGTATGTGCATACGGGAGCGTGGTATGATGGGTGGGAGACGAGAAGACATAACCCGAAACCGTTTGACTGGGTGGTGATTAAGTTGGGGTGTGTGGGCGTGATTGAAGGCGTTGAGGTCGACACGGCGCATTTCAGTGGTAACGAGGCGCCTGAGGCTGGGTTGGAGGGTTGTTTTATTCGTGAAGGTTCATCTGATGAGGCGGAGAAACAGGTTGCGGAAGAGACGTGGACGAAGTGGGAGGAGATACTGCCGGTGCAGCCGTGCGGGCCTAGTCAGAGACAGGCTTGGACTGTTAGTGGGCAGGGGGTAGAGGGCAAACAGTGGACGCATTTGCGGTTGAAGATGCTTCCCGATGGTGGTATTGCACGGCTGAGAGTGTATGGCAGGGTTGTGCCTCCTCCGCTGCCGGTCGGTACCGAGAGTAGTGAACGACCGCTGGAGGATCTGGCGAGTGCATTGAATGGTGGTGTGGCTATTGCGTGTTCAGATCAGCATTTCGGTACTAAGAGCAATCTTGTGCTGCCTGGGAGAGGCAAGGATATGGGTGATGGATGGGAGACGGCGAGGAGCAGGACAGTAGGTCATACTGATTGGGCATTGATCAAGCTTGGGTTGAAAGGACGAAGTATTGAGAAGGTAATTGTTGACACAAAGGATTTCCGAGGCAATTTTCCACGAGCCGTCAAGGTCGAGGGGTGGCCTCAGGAACCTGCAAAGGCTGCACTTGGCACAGAAGGAGAGCCAAGTGTTGACAGTGCTGGATGGATACCCTTGATAGAGGGTGAGAAGCCATGCCAGGCCGACACCGAGCATGTATTCGAGGGGGATGAGCTAGTTGCGAATGTTCCGCTGCAGGATTGGGTTTGGACGCATGTCAAGATGACTATTATTCCAGATGGTGGTGTTAAGAGATTGAAGATATTTGGTAGGCGAGCGTGAATAGAATTGATGTTTGTTAATCTGAGCTCCCATGGCAGTAATTCTAACTGTGTTCTAACGTTTGGTCTAAATCCTCGCTTCTCAGGCGGCCACAGCAAAATCAGTGCCGTACTGTACTTTTGCAATGCTCAGGTCCATTTGTTCTGCGCATTGCCTGGGAGTAGAGGTTCGAGTGTGTGTCTGACATAAACTCGTGTGCCCTCGGAAGAGGTCCGTCGAGCCCTTGTAGCACTTCTACAGTACGTAGTACTTCGAACCCAATTTGGTACTTGGCTTTCAGGACCGAATAGGTGATGCACATACAGTTACAGCCATCTCAGATTATATCGAAGCCAAGGACAGAAGTCGGACCGTTGATTGTCTTGCGGCCTGTGGTCCGATGGCTATTAAACAGATATCGGAAGGAGAAGGACGCGAACTTGTTCTCGACCGAACTGGCCTTTAGCAGGGACTTGTGGCAAACAGCGACTGTGGGGGAACGGAAAGGGAATAAAGTGTGGAGAGGACAAGCGGATGGTATATGATTGGCACAGTAGCGAGCTCTGGCCGATCTCGGCTGTCCACCACCTTTCGCCACCAATCAGCGTCACTGATTCCAGAACTTTTCGTCCTTAGCGGCCAACAAAAAGTGGAGTAGAACACGATCAAAATTACCGGCGAAAAAGCTGTCGCCGCTGCTCCAAAGTCTTGTCACGCATTTCTTGACTCACTATCTCATTTGCTTTCATAAGGTAACTCACTGCTGGTCCTGCTTGTTACCGAACTTGTTCCTCCTCCTCCTTCAACACACACACTCAACATGGCAACCAAGCTAGCATTACGTCCTGGCTCTAGTGCCCTTCGATCTCTATCACGAAGACGACCATCCATTGCGCAACCTTTTTCTACCACCTCCCCCGCAGCCGCTCTCTCACCACACGCGACAAAATCTTCACAGCGAAACGTAGGACAGTCGAAGCGGAAAGCTACTACTGCTGCTACAGCAAAGTTAGAAGCGAGACCTGTACCTAGCCCCGCTTTCAACCAAGACAATCGACGAAATGAACCTTCGCCTCTCGTCAATAGACAGACACCCGAGCTGGATGATTCGTGAGTTGATCCATAGCTTTCAATCTGTTCGTAGCTAACACCTTAAAGCTTCGTGGGTCTCAGCGGTGGTGAAATTTTCCATGAGATGATGCTTCGTCTTGGTGTGAAGCACATCTTTGGTTATCCCGGTGGTGCCATTCTCCCAGTATTCGATGCTATCTACAACTCGAAACATTTTGAATTTATCCTACCAAAACATGAGCAGGGAGCAGGCCATATGGCCGAAGGATATGCAAGAGTGACAGGAAAACCAGGTGTCGTCCTTGTGACCTCTGGTCCTGGTGCTACAAATGTGATCACACCCATGCAGGATGCCCTCTCTGATGGAACACCTATGGTCGTGTTCACCGGTCAAGTGGTAACGAACGCCATCGGCACAGACGCCTTCCAGGAAGCCGACGTGGTGGGCATTTCCAGAGCCTGCACAAAATGGAATGTGATGGTAAAAAATGTGGAAGAACTTCCACGAAGGATAAAGGAAGCTTTCGAAATTGCGACCTCCGGACGACCCGGCCCCGTTCTTGTCGACCTGCCAAAAGATGTTACAGCTAGCATTCTCCGAAGACCTATTCCTATGCAATCGACCCTCCCAGCACACCCTTCGGCAGCCACGATCGCAGCTCGTGAAATGTCAAAACACCAGCTTAAGGGTACCATTGCCCGTGTCGCAAAACTTATCAATATGGCCAAAAAGCCAGTGATATACGCTGGTCAAGGCATAATGGGCAAACCTAATGGCCCCGCTCTTCTCAAGGAACTTGCTGATAAGGCCAACATTCCCGTGACAACCACACTTCATGGCCTCGGCGCATTCGACGAACTCGACCCCAAGGCTCTTCACATGCTCGGCATGCACGGCTCCGCCTACGCTAACTTGGCAATGCAGGAGGCTGATCTGATCATTGCTCTCGGTGGCCGCTTTGACGATCGTGTAACTGGTAGCATTGCGAAGTTCGCCCCCATGGCTAAGAAGGCCGCCTCTGAAGGCCGTGGTGGAATTGTCCACTTTGAGATCATGCCTAAGAATATCAACAAAATTGTGCAAGCGAATGAAGCTGTGGAAGGCGATGTATCCACCAATCTCGAGATGCTCCTGCCACTTGTCGACAGTGTTTCCAGCCGTCCAGAATGGTTTGATCAAATCAACGCGTGGAAGGAGAAGTTCCCCTTTTCAAGCTACGAACACGAAACGCCAGATAGCCTCATCAAACCACAACAATTCATCGAAACACTCTCCAACATGACAGCACACATGAAAGACAAGACCATCATCTCAACAGGCGTTGGTCAACATCAGATGTGGACAGCACAGCACTTCCGCTGGCGCCAACCTCGCACTATGGTCACATCCGGCGGTCTCGGCACAATGGGCTACGGTCTTCCCGCCGCCATTGGCGCGAAGGTCGGCGCTCCCGACGCCCTCGTCATAGACATCGACGGTGACGCCTCCTTCAATATGACCCTAACTGAGCTATCAACGGCAAACCAGTTCAACATCGGCGTAAAAGTCATCGTGCTGAACAACGAGGAACAAGGTATGGTGACACAGTGGCAGAGTCTGTTCTACGAGGACCGATTCGCACACACGCACCAGAAGAACCCAGACTTCGTGAAGTTGGCAGAGGCCATGGGCGTACAGGCGAGACGCTGCCTGAAGCCAGCAGACGTGAAAGAGAGCCTGGAATGGCTCATCTCCGGAAGCGGTGACGGCCCAGCTCTCTTGGAAGTCATCACAGATAAGAAGGTACCTGTACTTCCAATGGTACCAGGTGGAGCGGGTCTTCACGAATTCCTGGTGTACGACGAAGGTAAGCACATTCCAACCACCAACATACTGAAATATACTAATGACTCCCACAGCCAAAGAGAAGCAGCGAAGAGCCACTATGAAGCAACGAACCGGTCGCTAAATTACTCATCTGTTAAGCAACTAGCCAAGCCAACAAATAACCGCGATCAAACCCATGTACACCACCACCACCACCACCACCACCACCACCTCCCCAGATTCTATAATTGCCCACCCCACCTACAGTATCCCCGACACTTCCACACACAATCCTCCAAGCGACGACGAAAGCAGATGTGAAAATTTATTTATGAGCGTTGAAAAGTTCTTTTTGCCAATTTTCTTTCCAGTTATCCTGAGTTTGTGTTTAGGGCGTGGTGCATACATTACCAGAAAAGCCCGAACTGCAGTGAGCGGCAGCCCGCTTGATACAGATACAGATATAGCAAAAATGGATAAACATGCCAATTTTGAATACTTCATTCCGTTATTCTGAATTTCATTTTCTTTTGCCCTGGCTGGTTTGCCTTCTTTGACGAGTGAACTCTGCTTTGATTGATAGTTTGAAGACACTGCAGTAGAATTGAGATTCGTCTATGCGCGGAGGAACATGTCCGACTATGAGTGACGCAGCAGTCGTAAATGGGTATCATTAGCCATGCTCGAAGCACAGCAAATTAAGCAGAAGTAAACAAGCAATATCTATCAAGCTGAGCAGAGATCCCTCAAGCGTAAATCCACGCCATGCCACAGCTTCCTTGCCAGCCCCCAAATATAAAAATCTCGCCAGCACCACACCACACCGTCTAATCACTAACCCTCTCATAAACCTTCCCCTTCTTATCATAATTCATAACCCTCCTCATCTTATGTCCCTCCGCCAACCTCCACCGACAATAAAGCGTAAGCATATCCTTCACAACCACGAACAGACACCCACCCACCACACTCCTCCCCCACTTCGTGCTGAGCAGCCCGAAGCGGCCGTTCATGAAGTTTTTCGTTGGGTTTGTCCATGATAGTGGGAGAGCGAGTTTTAGGGCTTCGCCGGTTAGGGATGCGACGGCTGGCATGAGCAAAGCGCCGATGACGGTTTGGCCGATGCTGGATGTGTCGTCCATTAGTTCGTTGTCGCCTAGGAGTTGGTGGACGCGGCCGCCTCCGCCGCCGTTGTTGGGGTTGTTGTTTGCGTTGTTCTGGGCTGCGGCGCCTGCTTGCGCACCATTGAGGGGTTGTATGTTGTTATCGTCGTCCTCGTCTTCTTCTATGGCGCCGAGGTTGAGTTCGAGTTCTAATACGACGCCACCTCCGTCACCTCCCTCGTTGGCTTCTGCGAGCTCGGCTTCTTGCTCGTTGAGGATGTCGGCGATGTTGTCTTCTTGTCCTTCGTATCCTTCTTCCCGTCTTGGTCGGACTGCTTCTATCCATCTCTTGTTTAACTTGCCGAATGCTCTTTCGTAACCCCAGTTGTAGAACTGACTTAGTGCAGGTAGACATGCGAAGACTGTGCTCGGTAGTGGTGGCCACATCGTCCAATCTATTTTCAGGCCGTCCTGTAGCTGTGTGCCGAGCAAGAAGAGTGTACCTGATGGCAGCACGAAGTCGGCGAATCGTGTGCGTGCGAATATCAGATTGATTGGGATCAGTGCATACGCCAGGTTGTGTCCTGGTCGCGCAAGTGAGTACATGTATAGATTTGTCGCATCTCTTTGTCCAAACACCATGTAAACAGCAGTGTGGCCATGTGCCCAGCAACCAGCTACCAAGGTACTCGTGAACGCAGCAGCCAGCCCAGGTAAGACCAAACGAGAGTACTGTCGATCGAGGCGTCGACAGATGTCAATGATTAAATCGTTCGACCGCTGCACTTTGATCTCGGACCGGCATTGCGGACAAAGGATCTTGTCTGGTGATGGACCTGATCGACCGCCGCCAGAGCGAGAGCGAGGAGCTTCTTGGTCGGCTATCCAATCTAGAAGACAAGACTCATGAGCTTGAAGTGTACAAGAGCATGGGTGGCGCCAAGGAGTAGGAGGGTTTGGAGGGCTCGGTGGATCTTCGTCTTTGGTAGAGAGGCAGATCCAACATTTTTCTAGTGCAGAAGTTGAGGCACGCGAGAGAGGTGGTGGGCGTGGTTCGGTGTCGGTGTCTGTGGGTGTTCGGTCTGTATTCATGGCATCGAAGGTGTCATTGCTGAGATCAGCCGTGGAGTGATTGATGAGAACTGGTTCGGAATTGGTAGGTGAGTTTGAAGTCATGGTTCAAGGCTTCTTGTCGGTCGGCTAATGGAAGCCGCCGTGATGGATGGTGGTTGATGCGCCGGTAAGATTCAGAGACGCCGATGTTATCATACCAGAAAGAAACACCAAGAATGCTGCAGATTTGGTTGAAACTTGGCGAAACGGAATAGAATTGACGGTGCCTGATACGATGGACGATCGTAGAAACCACCAAGTGACTGTACTGTATTTACTGCAAGTATGTCAACAGTATGACGATCTCAGCGCACTGCTAGCCGCAGTCATTTGATGTTGCACAAGTTTGCAAACGTAACAAACCGAGCAAAGTTAGCAAACTTCGGGTATTCTGCCCTAACTACTATCGTTGCATGATCAACCAATGCAGCTCCCAATTACCACTATGACTTGAAGGCAGTAAGAGGCTCTACTGACATCTAGCAAGCTACAGTTCGTGCCTGCAACAATATATAACATTGGATGGTCTTCTACTTGATGTAATAACTAAGTAAAGGGAATTTTACCAATTTGCGGCCGTATCTAACCAATAGATTATGTTTTCTATCATACTTGTGGATGATCTACTTGCGGATCACAAATCCTATTTTCCACCAATGACTAGGTATTGCTAGTTGTGCTGAATTCGTCTGTATGTGGTATAGTTCTACGACGATGTGGGTTTCCCTCATTTATTTATTATACCAAGTAGTGTGACACGTCTGAAGTGGTCGAACAAATGCGCAGCAAGACCTCGGACAAGACACAATCCTCGTCTCAAAATTGAAGTCACTAACATTTCTACCAAGTGTCTACCAAACATTGATACCACCATGACTGAGGCAGTGCCTAGAGTCACTTCTTTCGACAACGTATATACCAATGCGGAAGGCAAAGCACTGCCCGAACAGAAAGCTCGCTTTCAGAACCTTGTTGATTCTTTTACTAAGAAATACGGAGAACAGCCAGAGTTCATAGCTCGAAGCCCTGGCCGAGTCAACATCATTGGCGAGCACATTGACTACTCACTGTACAACGTATTACCAGCTGCTGTTACAGTGGACGTTCTGGTAGCTGTCAGGGTGAAGGAGTCAGCAAAGGAGGCTACCTTCTCGGTTGCCAATACCAATGGCACCAAATATCCCACTGCTGAGTTCAATGTTTCGCAGGAAGGTAATGTTCACATGGGCGAGCATGACTGGTCAAATTACTTCAAGGCTGGTTTGAAAGGGTCAGTTCAAAAACTGCGGAAAGAGCACGGAGACGACTTCCAGCTGAAAAGCATGGATGTCATGCTTGACGGCAATGTCCCTGCTGGTGGTGGTTTGTCCAGTAGTGCAGCGTTTGTCTGTGCTTCAGCTCTTGCTGTGACAGCTGCAAACGATTACGACATTTCAAAACAGGATCTGCTCGACCTGTGTATCGTATCGGAGCGGTCTGTTGGAGTATACTCAGGAGGTATGGATCAAGCTGCAAGTATATTCAGTGAAAGGGGATACCTGCTATATTGTAGGTTCTTTCCAGAGTTCTCTGCCGAGCATGTACCAGTGCCTGCAGCAGATCCTGAAGTTACTTTTCTCATCGCTCAATCCTTCGTTACCTCAGATAAGGCGGTCACAGCCGCGAGACATTACAATCTACGAGTTGTAGAGGTCACACTAGCAGCAGTTGTTCTAGCCAAGCTATTCGACATCGCTCTCAATAGAGATCAGTCTTCACTCGGCTTTTCCATCCGCAATTTTCAGGAAGAGCTCATTAAGAAACTCGGAAAGCGGGATCTCGGAGAGGATAAACAACTGGATATGATGGTTGATGTTGTGCAAGAAAAATTGACACAGCAATCGTACAACAGACAGCAAATTGCTGATATTCTAGAAATCTCTACCAAAGCTCTCGAAGAAGCATACTTCTCGAAATTCGATGTTGAAGGCGATACCTTCAAGCTTAGACAGCGTGCTCTCCACGTTGTTGAAGAAGCTCGAAGAGTTATCGCCTTCAAGGACACATTGACGTCGAATGCTGGAAAAAAACTCACTCCAGACCAGTTGAGCTCTTTAGGTGATCTGATGAACAAGACGCAGGATTCGTGCCGAGATGTATACGAATGCTCGTGTCCCGAGATTGATGACATTTGCACAATCGCTCGAAATGCTGGCACTCTGGGCTCAAGACTGACAGGTGCCGGTTGGGGTGGTTGCACAGTACACCTTGTGCCACAGGATAAGGTTGAAGCTGTAACAGAAGCGCTCAAGAAGGACTACTACAACAAGAAATTTCCTGATCTATCCAAAGAGAAGATGCAGGACGCTATTGTCGTTAGCAAGCCTGGCCAAGGAAGCTCACTCATCACCAGTGAAGCAATCAATGTCTAACCAACATCGATCGATGGGAAAGCTCGGGGGTATTGTCGCTAACAGATAAGGGACAGTTCCTCCGTGTGTAGTGAGTTGCTTGACGGCAAGTGGTCGCGGTCCTTACTGTGATCATTTACTGTGGCTAGCCACCGTGTTCTTGAGACTGCATTTGCCTTGGCCATCGATGAGGGCAGGAAGCACTGCTACCGATCCTGCATGTCACTACCGTACAGTAAGAATATTCTGCTTTGAAACTCTCTTCAGGCTCGTACTGGAATGACAGCTGCCAAAATAGATGAGCACTCCGTACAGTACAACAGCCATAATGGAGTACTCGCTTGCCATCGACGTCATATCGGTGGTTGACTAATTTTCCCCGTTGCTTGGCATGCGCCTGCGTCCCAGAAAGCACGTGCAGCGCCCATGCCTTCGTTGAATCACGAAGCATGGCATTGCCATTTCTTCTTGCTAGCTGTAGCAGGCATCTAACTGCCATTGTCAAATCAAGTGCTACCGGAAACTTTGTACCGATGCTTGTGCAACAAGCTTAACGCAGGCTTGACTACTGTATTGTACAGATTGCTGTGGTTAGGCAGCCATGCTGATGTGGATTTCCACCCTCGTCCCACTTCCCGACCCTGACATGACCCCCCATCTGGTAAGGGCTGGATTAGTCAGTATCCACTATCCATCGGCGCGCTAGCAGATTGCCCGACTCCAACCGCCAGTTGGAAATCCAAGCAATGCTTTCACAATTCGTAAGGCGAGCATTGGTGCTGACTGTGACGAAAATACCACCCAAACAAGATATATGAACCTTGAAACCGTGAATGAGCTTGCGAGCGATCCTTCTCTATACAATGTTCTGTGTCTCGCAAATTTCCGTCTAGGATCTGTTGTAAATTGTGTTTTATTGACTGCCAATACTAGATCTACTGACACAACTACAAAATGCCTTCTGCACGCCCTCCCTCCATTGTCGTTGACCAGCCCGGCACAGCAAGTTCAACCGTTCCAACAGCCGTCCACTCCAACGGAGACCGTCCCTTGACACCCAGAATCAACACAACATCGTTCCCATCCAAGGACCCGTCCCAGAAGTGCTGTTACCTCTGCGATGAGCAGAATCCCGGCGACTTCTCTCCGACCACCAAATACCTTGAACAGTGTCTCCTTTGCTCACGACCCTTCTGCCCCGTCCACAAAGCCGTACAGTTTGAGAAGGTTTGCAACATCAATCACAGCAAGTACTACCACGAGTGCTTGATCAATGCAAGAGACGACCTGGCTGCAAAGAGTCCGGATGGTACAGCCAAGAGACGTGACGCCGAAGATATCTTGTTGGAGCATGGTATCTACCCCAGTCTGGGAGAGCGGGAGAAGGCTATCTTCAGGGCAAGTCCTGTGACTCCTGGTAAGTGATAGAACTCTTGACTGTTCATTATGGGGAAAAGCTTGCTAACAAGTGTGCAGAGAAGATGAGAGAGATTGAGAGCTTCCGTAGCCTTGATGCTGAACTCTCCGGGAATCAAGGACGACGACCATCAACGCTGATTGAAGAGGTGGATTGGTCTAAAGGCGCTGATATTGCTGTCTAGATTACACATAGGAGGACAAAAGCACTAACTACAAGATGAGATACCCTTGATGATGAATAAGAATGTTTCCAATATCCCCACTGCTTGCTCTGAGCGACGGATCAAACTCAAACATGGGGGCTTAGTGATTTGCAGTCCTCCCTTCCCTCCCGGAGCATGTGTCTACGTGAGTCCACTAACCACTCCAATTAACCTCCACTACAAATCTACTACCACTCCCTTTCTGCATTTCGGCTTCCACTCCCAAATGAAATCAGACGCGACACAACAGCTACAATAGTGAGCAAACTAATGTCACCATCGCCCTCACCACCTCCACCACATACACGTATCAACCTCTCACAATTCCGAAATTATTCCACACCACGCGCGTATCCACCACCACCTCAGCCTAGAGACAGCAACAGTCGGCCATAAAATACTGCAACATCAATACGTATCTCCCACACCACCCACTCCTCTTCTAGAAGTTTCCCAGACAAAGATATTCGTCACGCATTATCCCTTTCAAAGCCACTCACTCATACACGAGAGCTATTTCAGGATCTACGCATACTACTCACTTACCAGGTCCGGCTGATACGCTATTCCTATACCTAGTTGCTGCTGTGCCGACTACCGTTTCTGCCCCCATTTTCATCTTACTATACCATCTTGGGTTTTAGTTCACTGCATGCATACACAGTCCCACAATATACATACACAACAGAGGCAGAATTGGTAATATGGTAGGTAGACAATAGCTACTTAGACAACGTACATAAAAGATTTCTAGCGTACATAGCGAATGTCTATATACACCCTTGCTAGTATAACAGAAGAGTTTGAGGTTCGGTCAACGTGTCGTATTTGCGTGGCAAGTAAAGCAAGCAGGTGGCTCGGATGATCCAAGTCCGTGTTTTAGATGTGTCCGGAGGCATGTCAGTAAAGAGGGAGGGAGTACTGCGACAGTGAAGGGTCAGGTGTGATAGTTGGATAGATATGATATCTACGAACACTGGGTTGATAATTGGGTATTGTATTAATGGTCTGCCACCGTTAACCATACTGCTAGTATCCATCTAGCGCTTCATTTATCTTCATTGTAGTCCTCATCCTCTGAAGCGTCGTCGTGAGAGCTCGGAAGGTCACTGGGAAGCTTTCCTCTTGGACTCTCAACTCGAATAGGGTCTTCACCAGTCTCTCTCTGATCCTCCTCAATACTTGAACCATTATGAACAGGTTTAGGGGCACTGTTTGTTACCGGAGGCGTGGCAGACTTCAGTGAACGAGTCGATGGATCAGTGACAGATACCTCGGCCTTCTGTGGGTGATATTGTCGAGCGTGTCGAACTAATGTGATTCGATCTTGAAAGCAAATTTCACAAGCTGTGCATGCCCATGTCATCCCTTCAATGATACCCGTAAGGGCAAACTTGCTTATCCACGGCGTTGTGATTGGCATGTAGTCTGCCTGATCGCAGCCACCTTTTGCTATCACGTGAAGATAACGAACTCTACCACTGACAAAAGTGCGACCACAAGTTGGACATGGCTCGATAGATTCTTCATGTTTCTCTTCATGATATCGTGCATATTTTGCGTTCTTGAAACTGTTTCCGCAGAGAAGGCAGAGGCACAATCGCGTTGGAGGGTTCGTTGGTAACTGCGTGGGAAGGCTCGTTGATAACTGTGCCGGGGGACTTCTTGGTGACGGTGATTTCATTTCCAATATTGATGCACGATCAATGATCGGCTCATAGTCCTTCTAGGTCTTTGGAGCTTGTGGTCGTGCAAGCATGTAACGAACTGCTTCTGTGACAGCCACACTGCCCCACACTCCGTCTTTGCCACCTTTTGCGAATTCTGGGCCACTGCCATCCTCTCCACCGCCGCGGCCAGCTTCACCGAGTATAATCTCTAGATCTCGTCGCTGGTTTGCCATCCACTTCTGCACGAAGCCAGCCGGATCTTTAGCCATAGATTTGAAGAAGGTATGACGTGCTTTTGATGTATGTAAAGCTTGTATGATGACTGCCAGCTGGTCGTCCAATTGAGCAATCTGTCGGTTAGCAGCATGATACTCCGGATTCTGCATCATAGCAAGCACTCTAGCCCGTAACGGGTCATCAATCAAAACCCTAACATCATAGACCGTGGGCTGTGGATTGGAAAGGAATTCTTGATCGACTCGGACAGTGTACGGGAGCTTGATGGGCGGCAAAGGGTGTAGATGCGCCATAATCCTATCAGGGATCTGAGGAAAATAGATCTGATCTGAACCGAATACCTTGGTAAAGTTAGCAAGCAGATCCCACATGCACGATTTTGCTCACCTGTCGAAGCTGATCATCACATCGAATTGCTCGTTTGTCCTCATCCTCTTGCAAATTGAAGCATTTGATATACTCCCAGATAGCCATGACAACTTCAGCGCGGTCGCCTTCCTCCATATCCAATGTCGATTGCAGAACATGGCTCAAGCGATATCGCTCAGGCTGTTCATCCCGAGTCAAATTGATGGTAATGTTGATGTTCTCATCAAGCTTTCTTTGGAATTCGATCATGTCAACATCTTTTGCGTTGGCTTGCTTCTTCCATTCCACCTGCCAGCCTGGGTCAGGAACGTTGTTCTTGTTCTTGTCGAATTCGACTGTCATGTTCTTGAAGAAGTGGGACATTTTTTGTAATGGCGGTTTCGTGGTTTCCTTCTTAGATTGGGCCTCGTCGTCGTCGCTTAGTAGAATGTCGTCATCGTCATCTTCTAGCAAACGTCCTTCGACTTTGACACGTACTGTGCTATCGCCGGTAGTCTGAAAGTCGAATGCATCCTGTTCAAGCGCGCCACGCTGCCAAGGCTGGTTGTTTGCTGTGTTCGATATCCATACTCTCAAGGTTCGTGGTCTCTTGTTATTGCGACTGAAGGTCTCCTGTAAATCCAGTCTTTTGCGCTGCATGGTGTAATCGAGCCGGCGCTCCATCTCACGAAGGTCTTTGTACTGCTGCACACCATCACCAATAACCATATCTTCAATGCCATCCGGCAAGTTTCGATCAGTAGGTTTCTTCGCTCGTCGCTGGGCTAATTGGTGCTCGAGTACCGCATTCCGCTGTTGAGCCTGTTGACTTTGCAACTGAGCCTGCTGCGCTGCATAGTGTTGAGCGTTCGGGGCCACTTGACCTGCATAACATGGTAAGTACTGGTTCTGGGAATATGCTTGAGCCGATGGGTAATGAACAGGTGCAGGAAGAGCATGGAAGGCAGGGTGCGACATGGGGTCTGAGCCATGGTATGGCAGAGTCTGTACGTAAGTGGATGAATGGCTTGCGACATGACTTGGTAGTTGCTGTTGCCAACTAGCCAAGTATGCCGGTGAATACGGCCTGGACATTTGTGCACGCATGGGAGAAGATTGGTTGGTATTTTGATCCGTTGCAGCAATCCTAGGGAAAGTCTTGCTATTTGATCCGGATCGAACATGAAAAGGAGTGTTTGTGCTCGGAGCGCACTCACCTGGCCTGCGGGTGGCCGGCGACCTCGTTTGAGCCTGCGGGTAGCGGTTGTTATATGCTTGAAGTTGAGGATTCATTTTGACACGGGTCAAGATCGTTCGGACACGAAAAGAGTGATTCTCTGGAAAAGGAAGGAATGTGCGCACTACATATGAATGGCGCGCTGATTGTAGACAGACTTGAGCGAGTTTGTATTGCTGGCTAAAGGTGTTGGTAACTCGAGTTTATCGCGGTACGAAATATGGAGTAGAGAGCACTTAAAATCCACAACGCGTCGGGCGCGAGAACTCCACCAAGGCAAAGAGGCAAGGCTGTACAAATGCAGGGCGATTGCCCGGATGTGGCACAAACTTAAATTTTTAATGAGGTAACCAGACAAGCCAGAACGAGTAGCCAAGGATGTGCTGGTGAACCACTGCACTGCTTGGAACATTCCTCTAATGAATGCGAAAGGTGAAGCGTGCCGCTCCGCCAAACTACCAAGAAATTTGACGCATCGCATCAGCTGGATAGATAGAGATACATCAATCCTCAGCCGATGAAGCACGTTGTCCGGAGAGGAGGTATTTAATCGTTGATCACAATTACAGTAGCGCATCAAAACTGTGAACTGTCGGATAAATTTGCCGGCGAGTACCTCATTACAGCAGCGTTCAGGACAGTCCAGTGTCGGGAAGAGAAATTAATCAGATCGAGACATGGGGAAGCCACGGCTTATCATAATAATCAGACATGCCCAGTCGGAGGGTAATCAAGATAAAGCAGTTCATCAGAATACCCCAGATCACAAGGTGGGTCTCACAGATGATGGCAAACAGCAAGCTCGAGAGGCCGGTGAAAAGTTACGATCGCTGCTTCGCGAAGACGACTCTCTACACTTCTTCATCTCTCCATACAGGAGAACGAGGCAGACGACTGAGGGAATCTTAGAGACACTATGTTCAAATGATCCAGTTCCTTCTCCCTTCCAACGTCACCATATCAAGGTATACGAGGAGCCACGCCTGAGAGAACAGGACTTTGGCAATTTCCAGCCTGGTACTCAGGAAGTTGAACGCTTATGGCGAGAACGAGCCGCGTACGGTCATTTCTTCTATCGGATACCAAATGGCGAAAGTGGTGCTGATGTTTATGATCGAGTTTCATCCTTCAATGGCTCATTGTGGCGAAGGTTCAGTGAAGACGACATGGCAAGCGTTGCTGTACTTGTTACTCACGGGCTGTGTAGTCGAGTATTTCTGATGGCGTGGTACCATTACAGTGTGGAGTTCTTTGAGGATCTGAGAAACATCAACCATTGTGAATTCCTGGTAATGAAGCTTGGCGGGAACGGAAAGTATGTCCTACAGAACCAACTCCGCCGTTGGACGGACCTTAAACGAGAACGTGCTGCCCGACAAAGCGTATCAGCATCCTCACCACCCAAGCACATCCCCATCCGTCGCTGGGCAAATCAATCACAACCAGCTCCACCTCGCATAGTCCGACGACAGAATACGGAAGACCTCTTCAAAGATGACGAAGACGTTACCACAAAAGATCAAACACGACCTATGCCATCCAGTAAAGCCATCCACCAAGCGCCAAACGAGAAGGTCGATGCAAAAAATGGAGGTCCAGAACTTGCTCAACAGAAAACGCTGACACGAAAGAACGAGAGCCTTCTCACTAACAGCCTTCAAAAACTTGCACTCTCAGGTGAGTCTTTGAAACCTGGGGTGGGCACCAAAGCATACCTTGGCCGAGACGGTGGTGGTTCAAGGTCAGGGGCGGCATCGCCATTCGAGATGTCTGATCCAGATGATGATGGCAATACAGATACTCCAACGATTACAGCCGAAACCAGCGGGGTAGGCACTCAAGACATGAACATACCCCCAACGGGCAAACCGACCTCAATGGCTCGAGCATTGAAGGGTGACTTTGATGACCCGGACCGAGTAATGGCAGATGCTTTAGGTGATCATTATGAGCCAGAGGTGGAGCAGGCTGATAAAGAGATGGGAACTAGAGATCGGGAGCGTCGAGAAATGGCAAGGATTGTGGCAGAAGAGGTTCGTGAAAGGACTGATAAACGTAATGTCCACTAGACAGTGTACGAGTCAGTAGATACTGCCATCCTCAACGTCCTTGCAAATAGCTTGCTCGTAATGCTGTCCTGAACTAAAAGCGTACCTAGCGGTCATGAAATGTGCTTACTCAACGACATGAGAAGGATGTTCTGACGCGCTACGGTGCATTTTGGAACAGTGTGTGCAACACCCTAGTGTTCTACCATCGAGGTGAACGGATTTGGCACCCTGCCAAGGGACATCGAAGTATCGTTTATGTAGATACTGAGAATAGCATCATATACAGACTTCGAGGCTCAAACCTGATTGACAGTTGTCTCCCGTGCTGCTGTAACAAGCAGGACACACATAAGCAGATAGGCGAGGTCAGGACAGGGGAGTCTAGCCAAGAAATCGCACTAAGACCTATCCCTGAGATCTCAGCCTTGACGTCTATCACGGCGGGGCAGATTCGGACGCCGAGGCTGCTAAGTGCGGTCAGTATTTTTGTTGTTTGCATGTGTTGAAGTATGTTTTTGAGTCACGCTACAATTTATAGACCACTTGTTGAAGTGCTTCTGGAGCACTTTCGACAGAGCAATCATGTCTGTGAACTTTCCGGTTGAAGAGGCAGTCACTCTCAAACACTGGCGAGAAATTGATGCTTTCCAAACACAACTGAAGCTTTCGCAAGGTAAAAAACCATACACATTCTACGATGGCCCTCCGTTCGCGACCGGTCTGCCTCATTATGGCCACTTGCTGGCTTCGACAATCAAAGACATCATTCCTCGTTATTGGTCTATGAAGGGCCATTATGTACAGCGAAGATTTGGTTGGGATACCCATGGTCTGCCAATCGAGTATGAGATCGACAAGAAATTTGGCAAGTCGGCGCAGGAATATGTCAAAGAGAAGGGCATCGCGAGTTACAATGCTGAGTGCAAAGCTATAGTCATGACATATGCTCAAGAGTGGAGGGAGACTATTGATAGACTTGGAAGATGGATTGACTTCGACAATGACTACAAAACCATGAATGTCAGCTTTATGGAAAGTGTGTGGTGGGTTTTCAAAGAGTTGTTCGACAAAGGTCTTGTGTATCGAAGCTACCGAGTCGTTCCTTTCTCGACCGCGCTTGGTACACCTCTCAGTCAGCATGAGGCTTCACAAAACTACAAGGAGACCCAAGACCCCGCTGTTATCGTGTCATTTCCTTTACTAGACGACAAATCTACAAGCCTACTTGCATGGACGACCACACCCTGGACATTGCCTTCAAACACCGCACTCGCTGTACATCCAGACTACGAATACTTAAAAATCAAGGATGAGGCTTCAGGAAACACCTATATTATACAGGCGGACCTATTGAAGACGTTGTACAAAGACCCGAAAAAGGCTAAGTTTCAGATCTTGGACAAGTACAGCGGTAAACAAATGGAAGGCTGGAAGTATGAGCCACTATTCAACTATTTCTACGAAGAGTTCAAGGATCGAGCATTCAAGGTACTCCTCGCAACGTATGTCACCAAAGATGATGGTGTAGGTATCGTTCATCAAGCTCCCTCATTTGGTGAGGACGATTTCGATGTTGGCAAGAAGAACGGGACGTTCACGACGGAGCATCCTCCACCAAATCCAGTGGATAGCCAAGGTCGGTTCACCAATGAAGTCCCCGACTTCGCAGGACAGCACGTCAAGGAGGCAGACAAAGCCATTATCAAGCATCTGAAGAGCACTGGCCGGCTAATCAAGGACGGTCAAATTACCCACAACTATCCTTTCTGTTGGCGATCGGATACGCCACTGATCTACCGTGGAATTCCTGCTTGGTACATCAATATCACTGGGAACGAAAAGAATGAAAGTATTGTTCCCTTAATGCTCGAGGGTATAGAGAAATCACATTGGGTACCTGAATTTGTCAAGACGAAGCGATTCTCTGACTGGATCAAGAATGCTCGGGATTGGAATGTTTCGAGAAACCGTTATTGGGGTACGCCTATGCCGTTGTGGTGTAATGAAGACTTTAGCGAGATCGTGGCAGTCGGAAGCATTGAGGAGCTTCAGAGACTCAGCGGCTACAAAGGTGAGATCAACGATCTACACCGAGACAAGATCGACGACATCACTATACCGAGCAAAGATGGAAAGGGTGTGCTACGCCGCATCGACGAAGTCTTCGATTGTTGGTTTGAATCAGGGAGCATGCCTTACGCTTCGTCACATTATCCGTTTGAGAACAAAGAATATTTCGAAAGCACCTTCCCTGGTGACTTCATTGCCGAAGGTCTCGATCAGACTCGAGGCTGGTTCTACACATTGGTCGTTCTTGGTGTTCATCTAAGGAAAGTTCTCCCGTTCAAGAATGTCATCGTCAACGGTATCGTGCAAGCTTCCGACGGCAAGAAGATGTCAAAGCGACTGAAGAACTATCCCGACCCGGTAGAGGTCATCAACGAGTACGGAGCTGATGCTCTGCGGCTGTATATGATCAACTCTCCTGTAGTGAAAGGTGAAGAGCTGAGATTCAAGGAAGCTGGTGTCAAAGAGATCGTTTCAAAAGTTCTGTTACCACTGTACAACAGCTACAACTTCTTCAAGGACCAAGTCAACTTGGTGAAGAAGTTTGAGGGTGTGGATTTTATCTTTGATCCCAAGGCCGAGACGACGAACACAAACGTCATGGACAAATGGATTCTAGCGTCAACGCAGACATTACTCGAGTATGTCAACAACGAAATGGCCGCTTACAGACTGTACACGGTGGTACCAGGACTTCTCGAGCTCCTCGAAGACACAACCAACTGGTACATCAAGTTCAACCGAAAGAGATTCAAGGGCGAACTTGGTAAGGAGGACACGATGCATGCCCTGAACACCCTTTTTGAAGTCCTTTTCACACTCGTTCGAGCACTTGCCCCCTTCACACCCTTCATCACCGATATGATATACCAGAAACTTCTAGCCTACATTCCAAAATCATTACACAGTGAAGACATGAGAAGTGTGCATTTCTTGCCATTTCCGGAAGTGAGGGCTGAGCTCAAAGATTCCGCCGTTGAAAGACGTATTTCACGTATGCGGAACGTCATCGAGCTGGTCCGACAGTCAAGAGAACGACGAACAATCAGTTTGCGAACTCCTTTGAAAACACTTGTGGTCATTCACAATGATCAAGAATACCTCGACGACATCAAATCTCTCGAAGGATATATCACAGAAGAACTCAACATTCGAGATCTGGTCCTGTCATCTGACGAAACCAAATACAACGTCCAATACAGCGTTGCTCTAAATTTCCAAAAAGTTGGCAAGAAGCTGAGAGGGGATGCAAAGAAAGTGCAGAAGGCTCTGCTGGAACTTAATTCTCAGGATTGCAAAGGCTACCTCAGTACTGGCAAGATCACTGTGGCTGGCGTTTCACTGGAAGAAGGCGATCTCATCGTGAAACGCGGTCTGTCACAAGATAGTGCTTCGGAAACTCAGGAGACGAACAGCGACAACGAGGTCTTGACCATCCTGGACGTCGCAGTATACCCAGAATTGGCACAAGAGGGTATTGCTCGAGAGATCATTGCTCGTGTACAACAGCTGCGAAAGAAGGCAGGTCTGAAAACCACCGACGACGTCAAGATGGAATACCGTGTGAAGTCGGATCCCAGCAATATCGGTCTGGAAACTTGTTTCGAGCAGCAGACCAAATTCATCGAGAAAGCGCTTCGACGACCAGTCGACAAGCATGTCGTAACGGAGGTTGAGCCTATTCAGAACGGCGTCAAGGAAGATGTTATTGTGGAAGAAGATCAGGAAGTGCAAGATGCATGCTTCTTGTTGAGATTAGTACGGCTGTGATGGAAGGAGAGCAATGACGGAAATGATGAAATGAAAGATACCCAACAATAGCCTGAGACCACATGGAGGATGGGGAAAAGTATGTTCTATTGCTAGCAAAAACACGCTGTTGATATACAGCGATACCATATCGACGATGTCATGGCTTCTTCGCAGCTTTCTAGAGAGGACAGCATGTTAGCGATGTGCCAGAAAAGAATCAGAACCTAGAATCACAAACCAAATAGCAATCCTTCAAAGCCATAAACTCCTTCTTGCACATATCCTGATGTACCGACTGGTAGTCCGCCACAATACACTGGCCATATTTCGCCGCCTTCATAATCGTTAGTTCATATCCGATCAACAGGGATAAGATAGATAGCCACTCACCTCAGGTCCGCATTTCGCCGCAGCTTCAGCAAACTTCTCTATTGGTCGTGCTCGACCTGCAAGCGTAGGCATTATTGTTGGCGGTCGTATCTCATCCGCTTCGGATATTGTACGGAAATCTGTTTAGTGCTTATTGTGTATTGTCTTTTTTGGTTTATGATGTTGATGAACTTGGGTGTGGATTTTGTATGATCCAACGATTTTTGGAGGCGGGTGAGCAAATGGATCAAACATGGAGTAGTTCAACATCATTTGTTTGGAATTCAGCCATTGAGCACTTCCTCTTCGTTGATAACTGCTGTACTCGTCACCATCGGCGTATCCGTCTCGGTCGATGTACTCGTCTCTACCGAACGCTCGGCCAGGTCATTCATGCTCTGTGGTCTCCTTCCCGGAAGCTTCGGCGTGGTTGAGGGCCAGCAAGCGCTGAGATAGAGCAGTCAACCATTCCGGAAGCTCCCGATCTTCCTCCAAATGAAACCATGCAGGTGGCCTTGGAGACATGCCTGCTGGCAGTCCCGTCAGAGGATCTAGTAGATCTAGTTCTTGCAACACTGCTAATTGCAATACACCTTCTCCTTCGACCGACAAGCCTTCAGGATGATGCAATGTTTGATTCGGCATTGCCATTACGGACACATAATACTCCTCATCGAGTTGACCAGCTGAAGGAAAGCGCCGTTGAGGAGCGACGTCGCGAGAGCGATACTCACCAGCTGCTGCTCTGAATACATACCGCTTGGTGTCCCACCACGTCATATTTTTCCAGGCTTGCTCTCTGACCATCAGTGCGTGGGATGATTCATCATATTCCGTCAACTCAGCGATGCGCGCTTTTGTTTCCGCAATGAAATCTTGGACAGCACCTGTCTGTTGTTGTCTGTCCTTGAGCATTTGCATGATCAGATTTGCCTTGTGAACCTTGATTGAGAGCTTGTCAAAGGTCTTTCCTAGTAGTCGTTGGCATATTGGACAGTACTCGACGACACGCAGGCCTTCTCTGGGGAGGTAAGGTATGAACGAATGAATGATATCACGACTGTCAATATCACACAAGTCTGATGAATGGATGTTTGCCTTTGCGCATTTTCTCCAACAAGCATCAAACTCTAGAATATGTTGAGGACCGATTCTAGCTGCACAACATTTTCGCACCACGATATAGATGTAACACATTATTTCTTAATGTATGGGTATGAAGGACGACTGTACTTGTACGTATGGTTGACAGCCCGACTGAGAGACTACACATTATATCATATTAATTCGACCTCACAGGATTTTGTTCGCAAGAGTGACCATCGCGCACTTTCCGTCAGGTTTTTCAAACAAATTGCTCGTTGACGGCAATGACTTCCACTGGCCAAGCAGGTATCTGTGAATTGCACCTACCTGTTTATCATGTACTTATGATATTCTGGCTACATAGTCAACAGACTAACAACACGTGCAGCAGTGACTCTACTGTTGCCTGTCAACGGAGATGGTATTACACGCCAGGCCCTAAAAGTCAAGTCTCCTGGGTGAGATGTCCGCTTACCCCAAATTCAAGGTTGTCATGGGTCTATTGTTCACTTCGTTGTGGGAGCTAGAATCTTCGAGTATTCAGCCAGGCAAGCTCGACGTAAGTCCAGAGCTTAGGATCTTATTTGAAGCGGCTACTGACATGCTACACAGAGTCGTTGCGTCCAGTGAGCTCACAAACTCTACCTTCACCATACCACCAAACCACCTATCAACTCGTTGTCTGGATCGAGAAAGTATGCGACAAGCCGAACCATACATACTTCTTCAACCAGATAGGCGGTCCCACAAAGCTGCACAATCTCACAATCCTAGTCCACATGTTCGAAAATGCCCCTCCTATATCAAGCATTCCAGTTATGCCAAGTTTGCAGTAGAACTGCGAAGGTGAACGATCAAGGCTTCATGGGAGGCCTCAGTACTCGACCCAGGCGAATAGCAAGTATAGCTAGATGAATAAGGACACAGGAACACTCACCTACCATTTAAGGCGTTTCTACCATGGAATTCAGAGGGTTTTCACATTTGAACACCCACACAGGGGAGAAATTAGGAGGATACAAGTGATATGGCTGTTACATACCTACGTTCGAGCACGGTGACACCATACGACATAGTCTTGGGCGTCGTTCAGAATGCAAGGGCAGTATAGGGGGCACAACCAGAGACGCAGTTATGAAGTGAGGGCATTCTGTGATTTCACCGGGTCACGATGCCTAATTTGCCTTTGACGTCAGACAATATTGTGATGTCACTGTCTGTTTCGATATTTATCCAAAGTACCTCAACATAACAACAATTCTCAAGAATTACCCCTCATATATCATACCGAGTACTACTCAACAAGCAATCACTCAAACTCCTCCCAAACAAAACCCAACAACACCATCAACCAACCTCACGAAAACCAGCAATCCACCACATTACACCACACCAAGAACCACTCCGCAATATGTCCGCCAACACCCCAAACACAAACATAGCCCAATCTCAACCCGTTCAAGCCTCATCCGACAGCACATCCCGCATAACAACAGACGGCAACATAGTCTCCTCCTCGGACCCATCAACCCACCCTGACGCCAGCCTGACCCAAAAACTAAAAGGCAACGTCACAGGCGCGATCAAGGGATCTGTAGGGAGTGTCCAGGGTGCTACGGGCGCCATGTTGCGGAATAAGGAGATGGAGCAGGCGGGGATGGAGAAGATGCAGGCTGAGGACGAGAGGTTGGGGGCTAAGAGGGGGGTTATGCCGGCTGGGAGTGAGAGGAGGATGGGGACTGAGAGCGCGACGTAGCTGGGTGAGGGGCAGAGTGAGAAGGGGTTGTGGTATGGTGGAGTGTTGATGAGGTAGTAGTGAGATGGTGTGAATCGCTAATTCATGGATGGACTGTTTGAGCGAACTACTTCGGTTCATGACTACCTCCAGGGCTGTATAAGTATACGCCACGTCATACAGCGCGGTATTCTTACTGTACTACTGATACCACTATCAGAATCTGGTAATCACAACGCTTCGACATCTGAAACCATGAACCTGCGCATCCGTCTACGGTACTCATCTTGCACAGTACTGTAGCTTCATACTCATCCCAACATCCATATTCTCTGGTTTTCCTACCGACTTCCTGCACCATCTTCATGCCCTTCAGTAATCCCAACGCACCCACAGAATCGTGCAGGTCGGCTAGTAGACAGGCAGGTAGGTACATAGGTAGGTAGGTACATGTAGTAAGTACATGAACCCTCACCAATCCTCCGCCCAAAAGCACAGTAAATCATTCCTTCTCATGCTCGTCTGTGTTCACCACCTTCTAGGCACGTTCACTCCTCTCAGACAATCATGTCGCTTAGTGCTATACCAATCAAATCCCTAGAATAGTGTGTTTGCAATGTCATGTTTTCGAAAGGCACGGACGCTGAAATGATCAACGACAGACGGATCAATGGATGGCAGGACGGGTGGAGGGTGCACATCCGCTTGATAGCGGCGTAGTCGATTTTGTTTTTCCATCAGAGTGGTAGTGAGATGCAAGAAGCAGGAAAGAAAGAAAAAAAAAGATGTTTGGATCATGGATTGAAGTGCATGTTCATTCCCTTCCATACATAGCCTGCTGCTATGAAGCTGTGCCTATCCGTTCACTTTGGGCGCCAATCGAAGTGCATCCCAGCACAATACGATCCATCCAGATCTCACTGTCCATGTCATATATGTAGCGCAGTACAAACTCCGTGTACAAAACCACCATAAACCCCAGTACTTCCCAAGTACCCTAACCTCCCTCACCCCTCTTACCCCATATGCACCCCTGTCGAACCCAACCCAAATGTGTCTCATCAACCATACGATAGTCTAACCATCAACACAACCCCCAGCAGAGTTATTGCTGCACCGCAACGTCACGGCGCCACAGCAACCGGAGCAGCAGGCTGAGCTTCGATCACAACTTTCGGTCGATATGGTGCATTGTTGTCGGGGGGCGAGGATACCTGCGGCTTTGGCGATGGCGATTGCGTTGGCGTTTGCGGTTGGTGGGAGGGCGGCGGAGAGGGTTAGGACTGGGAGCGGGTGTTAGTTTGTTTTCTTTCGTTGGATGGTGAAGGTTAGGGAATGGAGAGAGTGTGCGGTGTGGATGTGGTCGCGGTATTGAGAGTAGGACTGCTTGAGTGCTTCTTGTGGGGTTGTTTGCTGGTTTGGTTGTCATGATTTCTAGATGATGCTTGGGGTTCTTGTTGTGGAGTGTTTGAGACTGAAGGACTCTTGAGGTGCAATGGGTAGTAGGGCGCTCCAGGCTTATCGTTGGATGGGACTCGGTCTGGAATGCAAATAGAGGCTGGTGAAGACTTACCCGGGAGGATAGAGAGTGGAAGGAGGATCAACTTGAGTGCCAACATTTTGCTTTTTGTCGTGAGGATAGGACAAGTGTTCTGAGACTAATATATTGTGCTTGTGCAGGACGAAATTCGACCTTTGTTGGAGAGATGTGGGCTGTGTCTGGTGCGTAGTGTTGATATTGAGATTATCTTGCAGTCAAGAATCCTTGCTACTGTAGATCTGGAGGAAATTGAATAGATCAATATGAAGATCAGGTTGAAAGAAGTGTTGGACGTTGACTACCCAAAGACAGGTCTTTAAGTGTTCTCGAAGGCAGCAGACTGCTCGTTTGTAAGGTCGAAGTGACTTTCAAGGTAATAGAGCAAACGGGAGTATGAAACGTGGCCCTGTATATCAAACAAAGAATTGAAATCTGGACGAGTATGGAATGAGATTGCGCTTAACAAAAGGTTGGAAATTGAAACGAATTGGATCTTCCAGCGATCGAACAAGGATGAAATGAAATAGATATGAATGTCAAGTTGAGTCACACGAAGGAGTATGATGAAGCCGGTTTTGCCTTCATCTTCAAGAATGTTCGATATTGCCCTTGATATGGAACGGGTAGAGCTGGACAGGTGTTAGAAAAGTATCACCCTGGTATAGTCAACTCCTGCATGGTGAGTCCCGACACGGATCTCACAACGCGTGATAGTCACAACTGATTGGCTCGTGGCAAGTCAGGTTGAAAGTTGAGTCAAGTTGAGCTTGGACCACTGGTTGGGCAATGGACAGCACAACCGATAGCGCGCTTGTGCAGCTGTATTCTATCCTGGACGTCAAAAATCGATATCCCACAAGTTTCCCCATGGTGAGGGCTTCTTGTGGTAGCGGAGGTATGAGAAGAACTAGGCAGGCATTTGCTATCCAAGCCTTCATCGAATGTAGTCTACTACGAGACTTACCCACGTCTGGGTTGACCAATCAGAAAGTCGCGGGGCGGCATATCGTACCGCGTTTCAAACACGCTAACCTGAGCACAACCCCTGGTGCTCGGAACTTCAATGGTTGGTACTCCGTAATCGGATGTGTATGTGCAAAAGTTCTACCAAGTCGCCTCAAGTACCATCGAGAACGTTCATACCAATCGAAGGGGGTATCGGATGCACCCACACGTACAGTTACACAAAAGCGCGAGGAGACGCATGCTCATTGGAATATCAAACACGGCTATGGACCCTCCTACCCGATTCTAGCTCCGAATGATCACGACATGAGTCTTTGCTAGACGCAGAATTAGATTTTCATGCTGACCACGGGGACCTGAACCTCAAGTCAAAAGTACTACGAGAGCATATGGCTTCGAGTCGTGCTTTTAATTTTACTGCAACCACTGTCTCTACTTTCGTGCAACGAACGATCTAGACTCTCACTCACTCCATCAAGAGGGCGTTATTTCATTAGACAAGGCAACACGGTCAAAACAAGACGTGTGGAGCTATGAGCTTGTGACTTGAATTCTTATTTTGCAGTAGACAGTGTGTACTCTAGAACGGTTGCTGGTGTCGCAAATGCTTCCTCAACCAATCGACTGGCTACACGATACTCTTTTGGGAATCAAGAGTCTCGGTGAGACTGTCGCCACGAGCTGATCTCGGATTCGTGGATCTCACGGAGCTTGTTCACGTTAGCAGCCTTACCAGTAATTGCACCTTGGACCATCTATTTGAAATGTGGTTAGTCTTGATTCGGTGAGGTGTTTGTAGATTGTACTTGCCTCGATGCCGCGACTGAGTGGGTTGCCGACAGCGACCGCGTATGTAGCAGTCTTGGTCTTGATTTTGATCATGCCAATTCTTGGGTCGTTCTCGGTGCCATCGTGCACTCCATCTTCTAGATCTCCCATCCATGTCTTCAAATCTTGAGAGTAGTACTTCTTGACAACAGATCGATCTGTGATGATTTCGGCGTCACCAGAAACGGATGCCCACTCTCCAGAATTGTTGTAGAAGGACATGTTGATCGCGGGGCTCTTCTCGAGATCGTCCGTCTTGCCAGACTCTGTGTTTGTGTGGAACATAAGGTCGACACCACCAGCCTCCTATCATGTGGTCAGCGGTAGCGCAATTGTCATGGTTTTCTACTTACGCTACCAGCCAAAGCCATACATCTCGAGGCGAGTACATTGTTGTGAGCAGAGTGTGTGGTCATCATACCAAACTTGCTGCTTTTGATAAAGCTGACAAGGTCGGAGATCTTTTGCTCGGCACCGGGCTCATCGATGTTCTTTGCTTTGTATCTGTGGTTGTAGTATTAGGTATGAATGCTGCCAACCAAAGGACGAGAACGCTTACGGGTCGGCTTCCTTGTTGCCGGTATCAGCGTTTGAGAAGGACATTTTGTCTGAATATGGTCTGTAGTAGATATGTCGATGGAGATTTTGATGGTCTTCGAAGTTTTGCTGGAGGAGAGTTCGTTGGCTAGAACGAAGTGCAGGAATGCAAGAATATGAATGAAATGTCTTGCAGTGACGTCGCACGCCTTGTCCTACTGTGCGAGAATTGAATTGGGGAAAGAGCAAACGATGAGGAGCAAGAGGGGCGGCTGCCAATACCCGGTGACTTGAGGCTTGCATGTTCATCCGCCCGCAATTCATATACCAGATCTCAAGGCTAAACGCTGGCGCTATCTTGGGAATGCTTCACACTATTTCGACTACCAGATATGGTCGTGAACCTCTCTTGCAACGCTGAGAAGGATCTTACAGCGACGCTCAGTTCATGACAAGCTTTGAAGCAGCGAACTTTGAAGCTGTACAGTATTGAGGATTTGTTGACATTAGAGTTGATATTGACGTCATTATCTTGATTCGGGAAAATCAGCCCACGCACGCTGAAAAGAGCAACTAAACATGCCACCAAACAACAGTTTTTCCGAGCAAAGGAACATGCAGCAAGTGGAATTCCGTGAGATCTTGAGAACCGGCACACTTCCGAACCTACCATGTTGGAGGGTCAATGGTTTGAGTTAACAACCTGTCTCGAGACTTACCTAGGATCAATGTACAAAACAACTGTCTATCTAGCCCTTCCGCAGATGCACCTACTAAGTAAGAAACATAGCATTTCTGTTCGAGGGACTTGCCCATTGCTCGAGACTGGATGCAACCTGGTTTCTCGTTGAAACCGGTTGAAAAGACGATACTTCTTCGAACACGTTGCGCGACATTCCGAAGGCGGTCATCCCAGCCGTGATGTCGCGGTGTTGCGGCTAGCTGTTGTGTTGCGGTTAATGCACTATTGTGACCCTCCAATCAGTCTATAACTCTGCAGACCCTGGGTATGTCAGGATCTTAGCCTTAGTGACGCTTACTGCACTTTCGATAGACTTGGTTAACGTTCATTGGTGAGCTAAGCCTTTCAATACTGTGACAGAAGGACTGGCCTGATGCTGTGGTGTTGTCTTCCAGAGCCAGCTCGAAACACAAGAGCACGCAGCATCGGTCTTGATGGTTGACGCCTTTGTCGATGTTTGTATTGCAGAAATGAAATAACACGTTTGGAATTTATGCGATGACACCCAATCGATCCGTCCATTCCTCTTCCTGCTTCACACCTCCTTTCCGTCTCTTTTCGTTTCGCTTCCTGCGCTTCTCTTCCCGTTCTGCTTCGTCAACCTCTTCGGCGCGTCGAATTCTCGCATTTATGTCAAGCTCAGCAAGCTGTCTTTCCTCCTCTTGACGCTGCTGTTTCTTTGCTTTCAGCATCTCGATGCGGTCTCTCACGTCTTGTAACGTCGCTCGCTTGACCTCGCCGGATTGTCCAGTGTTGATTAGATGCTGTTTTGAATTGAGATGCTCGATATACTGCACATTGTCCTTGTATGTCAGATCACAGGCTTCGCAGTAAAACCCGGCGCTTCGACCTCGCTTGCCAATACCTGCACTGGCTGGTACCATTGTTGTCTTTCCAACCATGCTTGCAACATCAAGCCTCGAACCTCGCGCAGATGTCGCATCGAGTTCTGATAAATCAACATGCTTGTGCCATTTCTTCCCTTCGAGCTTGGCTTCATATCGCGCGCGTCCTTCCTCTTTTCGCTTGTCTTCTTCTGCCTTTGCTTTCGCTGCATACTCTTCTTTGTCCCATTTTCTGCGGAAGTCAGTATCAGAGGCTGGCGCACCGTAAGCCGATTTCTTCTCAGCCATTGTGTTACGTTGACTTGAACAAAGCAAATAGACAAGTAGGAGCAGCCACAACAAGTCGAGGGCTAGAATTAAATCCTGTCGAGGATGGTCGCGCTCGAAGAAATGATTGTCTAGAGGAATCGCCTAAATGTTAGTGTCTGAGCACATGCGAATAGTTGCGCCACAGGATATAGTGGCTGCATATGTGGCGGTGCGATATTGCATCGTGCAACTCATGCGGGGAGCATCATCGTCTCAAAATTATTGAAGACTCATAAATTGACCAGTGCTCTATGTTCAGTATAGATTAAGTACATATTTCTACCTTGCAATAAGTAAGATTGGAATTAAAAAGTCACAGCATGTCACAAAAACGACCATTCGACCTTGCGAAGTGCGCACGACCGAACATCTTCAAGCTGCACCCATATCGTTGTGCTCGGGAGTAAGTTAGACTCCCAGCTGTCATTGCGTTCAGCGCTGAACGTTGCTAGTGACTATAAAGATGACGGCACAAACGTTCTACTTGATGCGAACGAGAATGCGTACGGACCCGGCTTGGCTCTAGACAGTAATGGCACAGCTGTCAATGGACACCATAACAGCGCAGATATAGACTTTTTTGGATTAAACAGATACCCTGATCCGCACCAGCACGATCTGAAGGACAAATTCTGCAGGCTGAGAAATACACACACCCACACAGATAAGATCCTGAAACCAGAAAACCTGTTCTGTGGTGTTGGATCGGACGAGGCAGTAGATGCACTGCTACGATGCTTCTGTGCACCAGGAAAAGACAAGATTTTGACCTGCCCACCAACGTATGGCATGTACGCTGTGAGTGCCGATGTCAACGATCTCGAGATTGTTACTGTGCCCCTAGACGTCAAAGACGGATTCGCGCTGCAGCCTGAACAGGTGTGTGAGAAGCTGTCCGCGGATCCCTCCATAAAATTGGTATACATCTGCTCTCCAGGCAACCCGACCGCAAGTCTGATACGAAAGGATGCTATAAGACAAGTGTTGGAGCATCCCTCATGGAACGGCATAGTTGTGGTGGATGAGGCATACATCGATTTCTCTCCTGACGGCTCAAGTTTAGCAGAATGGGTATTAGAGTGGCCCAATCTTGTGGTCATGCAGACGTTGAGCAAAGCATTCGGCCTTGCAGGAATCCGTCTGGGGGTGGCGTTCAGCTCATCGGATATTGCGGCCCTATTAAACAACATGAAAGCCCCTTATAACATTTCTAGCCCAACAAGTGCCATAGCAAATGCAGCACTAGAGGAGCAGAACTTACAGGTTATGCGGGAGAATAGAGCAAAGATCATCAAGCAGAGAGAAAGGCTACAAGCTGAGTTGCCCCGCATACCTGGTGTAGGGCGGTTTTTAGGTGGCGCAGACTCGAATTTCTTGCTTGTCGAGATTTTGGACAAACCACGGGATGAAGGGGGACAACCTCACAACCCAACAGCTTTGACGTTGTACAAGACCATGGCAGGTCAGAGAGGAGTGGTTGTCCGGTTCCGAGGGAAGGAGGTTGGATGTACTGGATGCTTGCGTATTACGGTCGGCACTGAACAGGAGGTGGATCGCTTCCTAAAAGAAATGGCCCATGTGCTGCAGGATATCTACGCGAGAGATGAACCTCGCGCACAGGTCAACGGTCAGAAAATTGCGGAAGCCAATGAAGTGATCGCCTGACAGGCAGATACAACCAACACACTAGTCATCTCGTCTAAACAATGAAAAGATACTGTACGAAACTTGCGAGTATTTATCGTATCCTCGCAGGGAACCAGGGTCGGAAGCAGGCTCCAGCCGCAGGAATCTTTCCATGCTTAGCAGAATGCACGACGTGAACCTTACAGTAGCCCCCCATCCATGGATCCACCTGGCGTAAACATCTCTATTGCAATATTGACTGCGGACTGATCTAATGTTGAGGCCTCGAAGAGTTCTGTCACATGCAGGTATAACACAAGACTCGTGAAAGAAGGTACTAAGTCTTATTAAGTGTTCAAATCAACATTGGAGTCCTCCAGGTCTGAGTGCGGCAGAACTACTGCAAGAATTGTTGGCTGCCCAAAGGCTTTCGATTGCGCTACACTGGCAGCAAACACCACGTTTCTCGCTGCATCGATTGCGGCGAATAGAAAGTCTCTACGGAGAAGCACTGACAGACGCCGTGGCGTTACATGATTTTTCTCGTCTCTTTCTCAACGTCGCATGGTCTCACCTCTGACTGCCAAGTGAAGCTTGCATTGCTGTCTGTTCAAGAGCAGATTCGCAATTGTTCCAAGTAGGACTGTCCAACTTTCGCTTATGCCGAAGCACCAAGCAGTCCTACATCGACTCGTTTGAGCTTTGTGCGCTTGCCTCCCGAAGGCTGTCCTACACAGAATCGACGATATTGAAACGATCGCAACATTTTAAGTCATGTCAATTGGAGCTAAGAGAAGGACTATCATTGGCACAAACATATTTTGACCTGCTTGACAAGTCGACCTTTGAACACCATCTGCAAGGCGCAACATGGTTAAGGCCGACTGCAAGCATGACTACTATGCGGATTTGGATCTGACCAGCACTGCTGATACAGATGTAATCAGGAAGCGCTATCGTGAACTCGGTATGCATGTGAGATAAGGTAGGTGCCAACTTCGAAACACTGACTATTGCTAGCTAAACAGTACCATCCTGATCGCAACCCTGGCAGAGAAGTGGATGTTGTGCCCAAGTTTCAAGCCATACAAGCTGCTCATGAAATACTGGGAGATCCAAGTCAGAAAGCAAAGTACGATGCAGACAGAGCGAGATTAAGCAGGCTTCGCGATTCAGAACTAGCTACTAGCATTCTCAAGAAACCCGCTCCTCCTCCAAGAACCAACTCTGGTTTTCCTAATGGCTACTTTCCCCAGTCTGGTTCTCAACCACCTCCAAGGCGGGATCCAAGTGCAGGTCAATATGTGCCGCCAGGAACCTCCCGACGACCGCAATCCGCAGCTGCTTCCAGTGCTGACAAGTTTGCTCAATTTGCGAGGGCTGCCCCACCACAACAGCAATGGGATCGAAGTCGGTTTGAAGAAGCCGCGCGGCAGGAAAGCTTGAGGGGCATGAACGCGATGAGAGGAGGCGTGCCATCGACATCGCCATTGCGTCCCCGCCACCCGACCGCACCTAGATCGGCCGGTACTGATCATTATGGCCCAGGTTCCGAGCCCTCACCTGGATTTCCCGGTCTCAATAGAACTGACAGTCATCCAAGAGCTTACGGTGCGCGGCCGACCAGTGTAGATGAAACGACACCTTCTCGTTCAGCGTATGCACATTTTCATAGGTCAGAACGGGAACGGCCTCCTGTTGCTGGAGGTTTTGCACATATTGACCCTCATAAACCTCCGAAAGATCGAGAATCAGTCAGTCCATTGAGACAGACAAGATCATTCCATCCGGATGAACATTCAACGTTACGGCCTGATATAAACCGTACCTCCAGTAAATATGCAAGAGCAGGGGGTGAGAGAACTCAAGTTAACCCGGGCGATCTTGGGAGGTCTACCAGTGTCCGAAACTCGCCGCAAGTTCCAGAGACGGAAGAACGTGGTCCCTTTGGGCTTCACAAAATGGCAGAAGAGCGATCACCACGTCCGAGGCACAGGAGCCTCAGCCCGAAAGCTCGAGCTGGAGGGTCAAAGTTCGACTTCTCGGCCTCAGATACTTCAAGCGATGCAGACGACATACCAGCACCTGAAAATAGACGAAAGGTGCCACTCCGCCGTCCTCAGACCCAATTCTTCACCACGACCAATGAAGACGGAGCGGGACTGACAGGATATTTTCCCAATACAAATTATACACGTGTGGTCGATGATAAGACTTACAACTTTCCACCACCAGACCCTAAAGATACACCTCTACGGAGACCGTTCACCGATATGACCTCTCCCATTGACCGCTACGACGCTAATTTGAACGATCCTGCAACTCATAGTCCGACCAACAGTGACATGCCAAAGCCTAGGTATGAGGACTCTAACCCCTCCACTCCCATGCTCAAATCCCGTCCGGTGTGGCCTGCCTGGGCAATTCCCTCAAGTATCTCACCCAAGACCCCAGGAAGAGCGAACAATCTTAGCGCTGTTGCCGAAGAAGCAAGATCTGTTATCATTTCTTTCATTCCCCTGTCAAACCAGCACAGACCGACTCGAGGTCAATGTACGTCAACTGACATTTTGTCTAGTTCCCATGGAGAAGCAAGTACAGAGGAACGGAAAGCGACCTTCTCAGCGAGTGACTGGCATGAGACATTCGAAAACCATGCTGATATGTTTCAGCCTCCTCCACTAAATACGAGCGACCGAAAGTCGCCAAGCAAGAATTTTCGCAGTTCTCGTGCAGGTGCTGGCCGAAGCTATGTCTCTACTAAGGATGATCATCAAGACAGTGTGAATGGTAACGCTAATCCTCACATTGCGGCAGGTACCAGATACATTAATTTAAATGACATGTCAAACAAAGCGGCAGCATTTCAATCGGGGAGATTGCCAAAAGATTTTGCAGATAGAGTTCAAACAGGAAGCGAAACACTGCACAACTCGAGATCGAAATTCGGTGACGGGCGTCCGAGCACCTCAAATGAGCGTGACCGCGAAAATGGTCATGAAGCTGAAGCCATCCGCACACCCTCGGATGAAATGGATGTCGATTCGCCTGCACCTCTGGATACGTCGTCTACAGAATCTTCAGGAAGCGCTTACCATGTAACAGTAGAAGAAGAACAGTCTCCGACATCGCCTCAACCGTCATCAGATCAGCAAACGCATGGCCGTTCTTCCAACACGAATGGCTTCAATCTTGATGATATCTCTCAAACAGCACCATTCGCACCATCAAATACTGGTCTCAAAGACCTGAATGATCTTTCAGCTAATCTTCCTTTTCCGTCTCGACCATCCGACAACCTGGAAGCTCTTCATCGCACACAATCAGCCACACTCCGTGAGCTGCAACTGCCACGACCACCAAAAGTTCCATATTGCCCGCGCGATTCGGACATAGATCAGCACTCGTGGGGGACGTACGGTGATGCTATGACAGTTTATATGAATGCATGGAACAAATTCAATGCGGCCATGATCGAACATTTCCGAGCACGACAAGAGAATGTCACTCATGGCATGTATCGAAATTGGGTGTGCGCACATGGAGATGGCGCAACAGCCGAGGACTTTGAGGCTCGCAGAGGGTCTGATCTTGCAGGGTTCCAAACATATATGACTTGGCTGGATGATGACCGCAAATGTAGGATGTGGTGGGACGTAGCGTTTGAGGAACATCGAGCTTGTATGGTGGAGTTAGGCAGGGTCAGACATCGGGTGAAAGAAATGAACAGTGCAAGAGGAGGACCAGCACAACCAAGCTTTGCTGCATAGTATTGCAGTTGAAGCATGCGATACGGCGCAAGCTGGCATTGACTCAACTTGTGTTATTAGTGGGAGATTCGAAGCGATTGACGATGTTATGTAAGCGATGCGTAACGCACAACTCTATCATGTATGAGCTACTCTGTGGCAATCTCAGTTCATCTCACATAATACGATTGAACCAGCTACTACCCTGATATGACCCTCCGAAAAGCTGATCGCTTGAGGGCCGTGCTGACAAAAATGTTTGTCGTCTAAATTTTTGAATCAGTGTTTAAAGGCAGGCTCTGCAGTAACTACTTGTGTTGTACAGCCTCGTCAGATTCATGCCGATCATCGGGCTGGAACAAGGCCCGTCATCGGCAAATTCCTAATTCCTGACACTTATCTCTATTGACTTGACATAGGTACACATGAGGGCCTTGAACGAGTGATGAGCTGCTCCTGGAACACTCAGGCTCCGGCTTGTGAGTGAACCATATCTCTTGTTAGTAGTTCTCGTAAATCTGAATGCCAGTGAGTATGTAAGTTGTCAAAGCTTGAAATGCTTATCCCGGATTGAGAGACCCAAACCCCAAGAGGCAAAGTGGGTTGACGGGTGGGAAATATTCTCCGCAAATGGGACATTCAGATTGGCTGTCTCCACGCCGTTCTACCCGGACAAAGACTGTTGTGGACAAATAAATGCGCGATATCGCGACGTCACTTCCTTCACCCGCCACGTACCACAGCCAAAGTTTTGGGCACAAGATGACTAACATGGAGGTATATATTAAGAAGAATCCCCACTTGCTCCATGTCTACTGCACCGAGCATAATACTGATCAGTAGGTCAAGCTTGCTGTTAACCAAGATCAATCGCAGTAATGGCCTTACCTATCGCTAGAGATCATGCACCATCTCTTTCCCGTATAAGTAGACATTCCGACACTGACTCGACCGACGTTGAGAAGTATTCCGACGATGAGAGTATCATAGTTGATGATGAGGATCTGCGATGGCACGATGGTCACCGGCCTACGAACGGCGAGCTCAACCGGTCTATAAGTCGGACTCGACAAACCGCGACCTCCACGACCCTTACACAAACTCTTTCACGACGACCAACGACACTATCGCGTCTTCGATCCCGGCCAGATATCCCACGCTTTACTCACCCCTTGGCCCACAAGCAAACAACGGTAGAGGAGCTCGTCGATTTTGACGGGCCTGACGACCCATACAGACCGTTGAATTGGCCTACCAAGAAGAAGGTCACTACCACGCTGCTCTATGGCCTCGTAACGATGACTGCCACTTGGGCATCATCTTCCTATTCAGCTGGTACCACACAAATCTCGCAACACTTTCATGTCGGATCAGAGGTCGCCACTCTGGGCACAACATTGTTTCTTTTCGGATTTGGAATCGGACCTTGTAAGTCATGATATCTCCAGGCACTAGATGATTTAGCTAATTAGTCAAAGTATTGTGGGCTCCGCTCAGTGAAGTTTATGGACGACGTGTTGCAGTACTTGCACCAATGTTTGTGGCTATCTGCTTTAGCTTCGGATCAGCTGTGTCCAAAGATTTCCAGTCACTCATGCTCACCCGCTTCTTTGGTGCATTCTTTGCATCCGCTCCCGTTACGAATACTGGCGGGGTTCTAGGCGATCTTTATACCCCGGCTTACAGAGGCATTGCGATGGCTGGTTACGCTATGGCCGTTGTTGGTGGACCCGTCCTCGGGCCAATTGTTTCTGCCGCTGTGGTCGAACAACCTTACCTCGGTTGGCGCTGGACAGAATACCTCACTGGGATTCTCCAGTGTTTCATTCTCATCTTCGCTGTCATCTTCATCGACGAGTCATACGCTCCTCTCCTTCTTGTGAACAAAGCCCGTCGCCTCCGTCACGAAACCGGTAACTGGGCCCTTCACGCCAAATTCGAAGAATGGGATGTCTCCATCAAAGAGCTTTCACGCAAATTCCTTGTCCGCCCGGTGCAGCTGCTTTGTACCCCGATCTGCTTTTTGGTGGCATTATACGCCTCCTTCTGCTACGGCATTCTATATATGCAACTGGGCGCAATTCCTATCATCTTCGGTGAGATCCGAGGATGGAAGCCCTTGCCAGCTGAACTGCCATTCTTGAGTATCCTTGTTGGTGCAATTCTAGGATGTGGCGCCAACGTGCTGAACCAAGTCTTCTACAACAAAGCTTACCACGCTGCAGGCGACCGAGCAGTTCCTGAGAAGCGTCTCCCACCGATGATGATCGGCAGCTTCCTTTTCTCGGGCGGCCAATTCTTGACGGGTTGGACATCTAGCCCCAAATTTCACTGGATTGTGCCATGTGTTGGGTTGGTCATGCTTGGAATGGGCTTCTTCATGATCTTCCAGGCGGCGCTGAATTACCTCGTCGACACATTTACAGCATACGCGGCTAGTGCGGTGGCTGCAAATACCTTTCTACGATCCTGTCTTGGGGGTGCCTTCCCACTTGTGGTTGCGCCGATGTATCACAACATTGGAACTGGGCCAGCATCGAGTATTACTGGTGGATTCGCAGCACTGTTGATTCCTGTACCTTTCATCTTCTATCTCCGTGGAAAGAGAATTCGGGCGAGCAGTAAATGGAGTAAAGCCAGTGTCTATTGAAATACTGGAGTTTGAATGAAGTCCGCTTCATGCTGAAAGATGGTTGTTTATGTGTATTAGCGTGGTGTTGGGGGGTTAGGGATTAGAGACTTTCTGATACAATAGATTTAGGGGCTATTATGACCCTGACTGCTAGTGCATAATACATCAGTTTAATGTCAATCAAACATGCCAACTACGATAGTAGTGAAGTTGCTGTAGAGTGCTGAAATCCAAGGTCGCCATGCAATTGCAGGAAAACTACAATCAGAGTGGATTGTTCTCCATCATTCATCCCCGTCGGGTATTGGAGAAGCAGAATACTCAGCGGCTTTCTACCCTTCGTTTGCCGACATCATATTCATTCCACAGATACAAGAAGCTGCTATTTATTCATGAAACTCTTGATAAAGCACCTTAAACTACTGTCACGGCCTCACCGCAACGACTGTCTACATAATTGACTCTCACTTCAGCTTCAACTGACATTTCCGCAACTTAACTGTAAGTCTTGGCGGCACAAGACGACGCAAATCTGCATCGCGCTCACTTTTCTCCTCACCCTTCTCCCGCCGCTTTTATCGTCACCTCACCCTTCCCTCACCTTCTACTCACCTTGACCTCACCGTCATCTGGTGAGCCCGTCGCACGATGTCTCCCTCTCTCCACTCCGCTGCGGCACGACCTCCATTCTTTGTTCCACGCACGGCTGATTCGTGCACTGTGCCGGCCAGTCATGTCGCTGGTGGGAATGCGCCCCAAGAGTGCGTCTGAAGGGACTGCGCCCTATAAATCCCACGACGAACGCCCAACCTCGACACCACTCTGCTCTCTGTGTCTTTCTTTCGTTCTCCCCTCCCTCTGTCTTGATCCTCATCTTCCTCTCCATGACACCCTGACCTGATCGCCAGCCCACCAACCTCAACGGTACAAGCCATGCCGCACCGTCTGACTACACCCGGTTTGAACCGCCGTCGAGCCAACGCTACGGACCTACTGGCCAGAGCCGAGGCAAATGGTTACAAAAGGGGGGCTCACATGGAACGAGATCGGGTGAAAGATGACAAAAAGCACAACAACAAAACTCAGAAGAATCACCGAGGCACACTCCGTCGTTACGTGCTCTGGCAACTAGGCGAAATCACACGCGACCACACGCAACGCGGTCTGCCTGTTCCGAGTGAAGAGGAGGTGCGTGCACAATGCCTAGGACCTAACGTCGAGGCACCCAATCTGGCCACCATCAAGGATTTCTTTCGCTTCTACATTGCCACCAGCTGCCCTCAGCTGACGGGCAAACCTACTACCGACTCGATGGGGAGCATAGCCGAGTGGTTCTTTGCAGGCTTTGCCAGCGCTACGGGGACTGTCATCCCTGAAGATGAGAGAAGTGAGGTCTACGGCGTAAGTCCTTCTCTGTTCGCGCCTGGCCTTAGCATCAATCTGACTTCAGACAGTGGTTCCGTAAGGCCCTCACCGCCGAAGGGCTACTGGTGAACAAACGAAAGCCTAAGCACAATTTCACCTTACGGGACCTGACCCGAATCCTGTCGACCTTGTGGACTCAAGACGATTTGATCTTCATCCCAGAACGGTATCGGGTCCAGTTCACCTTCATCATTCGAGTCTTCTGCTGGACCGGGGCCCGCATCGGTGCGTTCTTCTCACACGGTCTTCGCTACAGGGACATTGAGCTGGTGTTGCGGCGAACGCCAAAGGCTCCGTGGAAGCTCATCTACAAAATTGATCAGCGGTGGGTGAAGAACAACCGTGACCCGGAGAACATCGTCTT
>JAKLMK010000134.1:0-53304 GCA_022813445.1 Neophaeococcomyces aloes
TTTTTTTTTGTTTTTTTTGTTTTGTTGGGGGGTTTTTTTTTGTTCTTTTTTTTGTTTTTTGTTTTTTTTTTGGGGGGTGGGGGTTGGGGTTTGGGGTTGGGGTTGGACTTCGGAGGGGAAGAGGGGCTTTGAGATGATTCAGGGAGACTGTGTTGGTGGGGTGGGGTGGAGGGCGTGGTTTTGGAGCGGTGGGGCGGATTGCGGGTTGCATTTGGGGTATGAGTGTGGCGGTGGTGAGTTTGGGTCGTTTGGTGGGGCGGTGTTGTTGGGCTAGTGAAGGGGTTGAAGATTTGTCTGTGCTTAAGGCCTCTGCTTTGTGTTTTGGAAGGCGGGTTGGAGTCGGAGGGGTCTTTGGTGGGGTGGGGAGTTGGATGATCGGTGAAGGTGAAGGTGTAACAGGTCTGACGACGATTGTGTCTTTCCTCTTCGAGGCTCGGGGCTTGAGAGATTTGTCGATGACATCTTGTGTGTGGTTAGTATTCATGTTTTGAGCAGCTTCTGTGGCTGCAACTGACCTTTAAATTCCTCGTACAGAGTATCTGGGTCTTTCGACGCCCAGTCCACATCGTAGTCATCCAAGATCGTAGCGCAAAGCTTCGAGTGCAGCAGGACATCGCATCTGTCACATTCTTCCCAGACTAGGCTTGCAGGGTATCTGCTCTCCTCCACATGTGCATCATGTACAATTCTAGCGCCATACTCCAATAGAGTCTTGACTTTGTCTTTGATGAAATTGACGTCGAGATGGGTGATGTTTTGGCAGACGTTGATGTGTGCTATTGCGGTTGTTTTTCGACTGGCTGCTGAGGCTTGCTTGCCGGATAGGACTGGGAGTTGTTGGATTGCTTTGATTAGTGCGTGACATTGGAGGATGGGTTGATTGGGGTGTTTGGTGCGTGGACAGGTTTTGGTGTATGCTTGACACATGGTTCTGGAGGAGATGTCTGTTGCTTTGATATGTTAGATGATAGTGGTGTTAGAGTGTATTCGTGCAACAGGTACCGTGGTTTCTGATTTGACTACTCAATGTTTGAATCGAAGATCGGTCGAATGGTTGAGTTGTGGATAACATGTAGTGTGAGTAGCGTGAGGTGGGGGAGGAAGTGGGAAGTGGTAGAATTGAATACCTTCACTTTCATTTGGCCGCTGTAAATTAACCATCGGTTTTCGGGAAGGCACCTTCGTTTGTTTTTCCGCCTGCGATGGAATTGACGACGATCTGTACCATAGACTGGCAAATATCAAGTCCTTTCCTCATCTCGCGGTATAAGATCAATATGTGCGAATTATCCTTCTATCTGAGTTCTAACATCCAGATGGCCCCAAAAACAAAAACCGTTAGTTGATTCAAGATCATAAACTGTTCAGATGGTTGCCCAACAGTGTTTTCTCGACCTCAACTTTTGCAGTCCGCAGCCAAGGTATTGCTCCAAGAACGAAGCATTATTCCAAACCTTTTGCATGCTTCAATAGTGAAGCCTATCACAAAATCTCCATTTCACAACGAGATCTTTTACTCTATATTCTCATTGTCCTCATCATCATCCACGACCTCTAACAGTCTCTGAATTCCTGAAATTTTCTCCAATGTCCTCGAGTACTTACGCTCCACTCCCATCACTGTCTCTTCCTTGTTCTTTAATTCCTGACGTCTTCCTTGGATTCGTTTTTGGATATCTGCATATCTGGCTTTCTTACCGTCAAGTTGGGCTTGTAGGGCTGCGATTTCATCTTCTAGGACTGCACTCTGGGGTTTCAAGGTCTGTTCGAGGTCGTGGCTGATGCTTACAAGCTGGGGTTTGTAGATTGTGAGCTGGTTGTGTAAGGTCGAGGAGGCATTCAGGAGCCCAGTGAGGCGGTTTGCTAGAGTCGTACTGATATCAGGGTTAGGAATCGGGATCGTCGATTGAGGCAGTGGAGCTGTTCGTTGAAGTAGAGTTTGCGAATCCTGAGCCGAAGTGTCCTGCGTAGGTTTCAAGTACTGTTGTAAGAGCACTGCCGCTGCATCCTCCGCTGCTTTCACGTCCTGTGGAGATGTGGGCGGTTCAGAATATGTGTATGGGAGAGTAGACGCGCGAATACGTTTTGGTTGCGATGTTCTGGTCGTGTCTGATATGGATCCGATACTGTCCGTACGTCGCTTGAGATGATTATTTCTCGTGGAGAGAGGACGTGGTACGACGACTTTCGTAGTGTCTGCTACTGTATCGTGTGTAGTAGCCGAGTCTGTAAAGTTGCTATCTTCTGAGGTATCACGAGCTATTGTAATAGTTTCCTCGATGCCTGATCTCTTAGTCGACTGCTTAGAGCTCTAATTGAGGTGGAACCTACCTTCGAATCTTGATACAAGTTCACTTGAACTCTTTGTACACCAAGCTGGATCAAAATTGTCCAACACCTTGCCAAACAGAGGCGTCTGTATTAAATTGAAGCAATTCTTGCACAATTCCCAGGTTTGCTTGGGTTTTCCATCTCGACCCTTCTCTGTACCGTTGTGGAACGGCGGCGTATTATATTTACGAATTGTTCTTGCAATCCCATGTGCATGATATTCTGAAATCTTGTGGTCGACGTTGTTGCAGACTGTGACGTGTGGCGGAGCTTGATGGTTCCCCTCCCAGTAAGCGTTGTCTCTGTTATTTTTGCGAACTTCGAAGTCATTGAACTTGGAGATGACATTGTGACAGTATTTAATTGAGTCTTGGTAGTACCCAATACCTGGACAAATGGCGATATATGGCCCGCACATGGTGTTGACTATAGTGTGCTTCTGGTGTAAACCTCTATCAAACGCAACAAGCACTAAATAAGATCGAATTAGAGCATGGCCTAAGTTTTGTAGACAATACAAGGTAGAAAGATGGATAAAGAGTCAAAGTCACGATTTGGATAGTTGTGGCTGAAAGCACGTGATTTGTTGAATGGGTGGAAAGTGAAGGTAGAAAAGTAGTTGCGAAGTAGTGACCTCTCGTAGATCTTGATTTGTTGAACTTGTCATCTCATTGAACAGCATTGCAGCGTTATTGATTGACCAGTTTCGATTTGCTAGTAACGGACCTGTAATTTTACCTGCTGAAACAATCTGTGACGTGAACGCTAGGACAAGATTCGAATGTCTGTTTGACTGTGTGAGCTGACAATCTTACAAAGAGAGGATTTGGGCCTACTTGTCAGCATGAAAGAAAATACGCACCTTAGCATGCGGTTCATGACTGTCCACAGAGATTTGTCTCTCCTAGCTGTACTAAGAATACCATGATTCTTCTATGTCGTCAAACAGTAATCTGTGGATTGCGTCGAGCTTTTTGGTCCATTGCTCACACTTCTCTTTGGACTTGTTGAGCTCTTCGTTGACTGTTGCCCTTCCTGCCTCCTTGGAGCTAATCTGTGCATGGAAGTCCGCTTTTCTATCTATCAATATTCTCATTTTCCTTTCATGCTCGTTGATATGCTTCTGAATGTTATCTGCCTGAGATCGTAGTCCTTGTACTTGAGCGTCGAAACGTGCAGTTTCGGTTTGCTTCAACTCGATTAATCGGTAAAGCGCATTCACATCAGCATCAATGCTGTCAAGACGTCCTCTAACTGTGCTGGTGGTCAACGAAGCAGTGACTTGGGGTCGAGAATCCGATATAGTGGATGAGCCAGAGAGTGAACGTCGAGTAACTGCTGCTTGCTCGGGAAGATGCAAGGGAAGGAGTTCTGGCAGCCTTCTGTTGACGCTTGCAGTGGTGCTATCAAGTGGCGGCGTTCCAGGTGGATTCAGAAAGCTGGAGACCTCCTCAGAGTCTCTATCCGATGCCTTCGGTGATACATGAGTACTAGGATTGGAAGTGAAATCATCAGACTTGTCAAAATCAGAGTTCATGGTTTTGACTTTGTCACCGTGACTGTAGCTGGCTACCGTAAATCCTGCAACACCAGTGATGGTGCCGCCTCGTCCGTTTTCAATTAGAATGTGATCTTGTGTCTGCGGTTTAGTTTTCAATATGACCGTATGAGGTCGATCCATCAACTTGGAAAGAATGTCCGAGTCCTCAAACATAATCCAATGAGACTGAAATTTGTTTGCAACTTCGGAGAAAAGATGAGATCGAAACAAGGCATTGCAGTCTTCACATATGTCCCACATGGCTTGCAACACGCCCTTGCGGTCTCTGTGTGTCCATTCCTGATGGAATATTTCCATGCGCCCATGCCAGAGCAGTGCCTGAGAATACGACTTGTGACTTCTGAACTCTGATCGCGTCATACCAGGACAGGGAAGTATCACTGTTGATAGGTCGGAGAGTGGCGAGATTGGCAACCTGTTGATCCTGTCAACAATCTTGCAACAGTATACGAGTTCATCCGCAGCTCCACCAACTCTTGGACAGCTTGGGACGTATACTTTACACATGGCGAGCTGCTAGACCTAGTGCTTAGACAAATTAGGGACGAAAAGCGAGAGACTCGGGTTTAACAGGAGGACGGTGCTCGACACCGTTCAGGTAATCGAACGATTGGTGATAGATGAGACAACGCAAGAGAGAACGGATACTTCAAAGAAGAGTAGATGGAAAGCACCAACATTCAGCATCTCGTACTTACCACAGTGCTTAGTTGTTGATATGTCGACTTCGAGTTCCTGGTGATGATCATCTCCTCAGGTGTCACTTCAGACATGCTTTGTCAAGAGCGGCCATAGGCATCATCACAGTAAAGGTCATGTCAGCCAATGTTGTGGTCGAATGTCAAGGTCTAAAGAAGTTTTCAAAGCTCCCTCAATAATGAGTACAGTACCTCATTTTGGTGGTGGAGGGGGGTGAGCTTGTCGGAAGTGCTATTGTCCATTGCAAACATCGACTATACACACGATATGTGGTGCCGACGATAAACTGTCAATTGTCATTTTAGGCGTAGTGAGGATCTTGTAGAGATGGCCCCTAGTAATTGACAATAAAGTACAGTATAACAGCTATGAAGAAGAAGTTCGGTGCACCCTCGATCTTCGGCTACGTGTATCTCCGATAGCCGTTAAAAGGGGTGTCGGTCGCCTGCTTCGTACCGCGTATTACGCGGCAAAGTCTCGGCAAACTATGTCCATTCTGCCTAATCAAGAGCAGAATTGCTATACTTCGACAGGAAAGCACATTGAATAGATGTCGTATGCACAAGCTTACCACTTAATCAACGACAGATGTGTCGTGCATACGGAGATAGCGCGATTCTTGAGAATCTAGCTGTTACTATACTGTACCTATAAGGTACATCTACTTGATCCGTGCGTTCAATTCCCGACACGCCCGGTATTAATGAGTTGCCAAGAGCTCCACCTCGACTTACGTACGAAAGACAAAGTCTGGTACATTTTCAGCTTCAACCTACAGTAGGATCTCATGTTACCAAGTATATGAACGCTATGCACAGAAGGACAGCAGCTTTGATGGTATTCATACTGTAGTATCAAGTCTCAAATCTACCGAGGTCGCGACAAGCTTTGACGGTAAGTACTTGGTGTTGTGAAAACCGAGGACGATTAGGACAGGGCAATAACTGCTGCAAGGCTAGCTCGCGATCAAATACGGGAACTCAATGCCGGGCGTAGCGTGATGGTTTCGACCAGTATGGTATGAGGCACTTCAACGCTGAAATGTGATGTCCACAGGCAGTGATCAAGGTTTTTTGGTGAGCCGTGGTGTTTCACTCTCCTTTCTTTTGATTATCTAATAACCGCGTGAGCACTGTGGGCTGACCTGATACGTGGCTCCACCCGTGAGCGGAACAGATTTCATATGGCATGGCAGAAGGTGAACTGATGTTGCCGCTACCAAGTACCGTTCCGTAAACTGAAAAACACCGATTGGTCTCGGGAATTGGATCGGCCTCGCATCCACTCATTTGTGGCTTCCACTATACGTGATGTGGACCCAAATTTTCAGTGATCCTCAACAATGTCAAACGGTTTCAGCTCAGGCCAAGATCATCGTTCATTGACGCTTGCTTGACAGCCAGCAAAAGATGTATGCCTTTCGTTCCGCTTCCGTATTTGAAACACCGCCAAGAATATGGTCAGAGACTGTCAGCAGATAACACCTCCTTAAGTCTTTCACAAGCCTGGATCAATATCTTTAGACTCAATCTCACACACCAATTGAATGAGATAGCCTCGGATCAACCTGTCTTAACAAACACGAACCACTGGTTCTATCCATGGCAGAAAAGTCATACGAGGCTGCAGTGGCCTGTCCCATTCCAAAACAGCACTCGCTTTTCAAACTCGTCACCGATCAAGCCCGTATCGACGATGATGTACTCAATTACAAGTACGAAGGCTCAGGTACGACTGAAGATCCGTTTGTGGTCACCTGGATTCCTGATGATGCTGGTAATCCCATGAATTGGAAACGAGGACTCAAATGGACAATCGCACTCATCGCAGCGACAGAATGCTTCGTCACCTCATTCAGCTCTAGCGCCTTCTCGGGTACCCTCCGTGAACTTGTCACTGAATTCCACACAAGTACTACCCTCCTGACCGCAGGTATCTCCCTGTTCGTTCTAGGATTTGCCCTGGGTCCGCTGCTTTGGGCCCCTCTGTCAGAGATTTATGGCAGACAGTACATCTTCACTATCACTTTTGGCTTCTTCACACTCTTTTCTGCCGGAACAACCGCAAGACATGGTGTCGCGACCTTGCTAGTACTCCGATTTCTGGCAGGCTCTTTCGGATCCTCTCCCTTCACCAACGCCGGCGGGGTGATAGCAGACATTTTCGCCTCCCATGAGCGTGGTGCAGCTATGGGCGTTTTCAGTCTTGCACCCTCCATGGGTCCTACTCTAGGCCCTCTTGTCGGAGGCTTCCTAGGCGCTGGCGCCGGGTGGAGGTGGGTAATGGCTTTGATGACAATATTAGCTGGTGTGCTATGGATCGCTGGAACTCTTTTCGTTCCAGAAACATATGCGCCTGTACTTCTGCGAAAGAGAGCTCAGGAGTTGACCAAGCGGACTGGCAAGTTGTACCAGACAAGAGTTGACATCGAGAAAGGATACGTCTCGCCAGGCAAAGCACTTAGCACCGCTCTTATTCGACCATGGCTCTTGCTGTTCATGGAGCCGATTGTGCTCGTCTTGTCGATATACATGTCAATTGTGTACGGAACTCTGTACCTCCTATTCGGTGCTTTCCCTGTTGTGTTTCAACTTGAGCGAGGCTGGTCCGAGGGTGTAGGTGGGCTTGCTTTCTTAGGGGTCGCTGTCGGTATGGTTGCAGCAATTGCTATCGGCCCACTATTGCAAAAGCCGTACATGAAAGTGGTGAATGCCAATGGGGGCTTCGCACCTCCAGAGGCTAGACTTTTGGGATGTATGATAGGGTCAATTGCTTTCCCAATTTCTATGTTCTGGTTTGCCTGGACGAGTTATCCTTCGATTCACTACATGTCACCCATTGCAGCTGGTGTGCCATTCGGTTTTGGCTTCACCCTCATCTTCCTGGGAATCACAGTGTACCTTATCGACGCTTACACGATTTTCGCTGCATCGGTGCTGGCAGCCAATACTGTGCTTAGGTCACTGTTTGGTGCGGCTTTCCCGTTGTTCACTCGGGATATGTATGCAAACTTGGGTAAGCATCAATCTCAATGTCAGACTTTGGGCTTTGCTAATCATTTTAGGTACGCAATGGGCATCGTCTGTGCCTGGTTTTCTTGCTCTAGCCATGATACCAGCCCCTTTCATCCTTTACAAGTATGGTGCCTGGATCAGGTCGAAATGTATGTATGCTGCGGAAGCCGAAAGAGCTATGGCTTCACTTCGAGTTAAGGCTATGGAAACTACGCCGATCACTGGGCAAAACCTGAGACGGTCATCTGAGGATACACAGGCCACGGAATCTGAGAAAGATGAAGTGCTGCAAGGAACACTTGAGCCAATCAAAACAGCAAGAACCCGCCAACGAGCTACGAGCAGGGCGACCGATCCGCAACGACTACTTCGAACAACCAGTAGGGCAGAGAGTCTGGGTGAGGCAGCAGCATACGAAGCAAGTCCATACGATATTGATCGGGTGAATACCCATGCCTCAGTCGCTGGTCTAGACCTCAAAAAGGTTTTGACAAACAGATCTCGTACTTGAGCTAGGAGGACGAACAATGATGTGTACGTGGCTTTTAGCGAAATAGACTGTACCTTTATAGCATAGAATAGGCTTAGTGAATAATAGTTAATGACCCCATGATCTCAAGAATTGAAGTCTTGATTTCCCATTGGTCGGAACCCTACGCTCACGAGGACACTTCAAAAGTGGGTCCAAGCGGGATGCGGTTATCGCCCGCCGCAGGCAATCTCGAAAGCTGCTACTCTGCCAGCAATTGTAGTCGGTCAAGTTCAAGAGCAGTCTCAAATACATCTCTCATACTACGACAGCTCGCCGAGACCGAGCACCAAACAGCAGGTCAAAAGAGCGGCCAAGTCCAATATCAGACCCGTCGACGACTTTTCGATCTTATCACATTCTCGATCCCAGCTACGCGAAGTTTCCTAACCTGCGAGATCCTCAATCAGCAAATCCTCCAGAGGCTATTGCCGCAAAATCATATCTTAGAAAGCTTGAGGTCACTTCGAAGCCCGTTTTGTTCGTTAGGTAGCGCATGATAAGAGCTGGAGATTCGAGATGGTGTCACTTTCTTTCGAGCCTTCGGGGCACGGAACAAACTACACTGGCATGCTCACACGCAGTATTGTCTTCACTAGTGTTTTATTCATATTTCTCGCGGCTACAGGCATGACTATAGCCGCCATAATAATACCGAATTGGCTCTCTTACGACAGCTACCATGTACGTTTGCATATTAGCAACCGAGACAATTCACTGCAGTGCTGACGAGTTACAGGGCCATGGTGGACATATTCATAAGCGGCTCGGCCTGCACAAACAATGCACGAACACACCCCTAACAATATCTCACTCTGCCAGTGCGACAACTTACGGCCACGAAGTCCAATGCACAGCATACCCCCGCTATCAAGACTGCCTTGGCGAAAATAGGTATTTCTGCTCTATGTGGCGAAGTGTTGGGTTCCTCATGTCCTTCGCCGTTGTGCTGGAGGGTATGACAATTGCGGCATTTGCGGTGCTGTTGGCGGGTGGAAAGCAGAAACGAGAGCAAGGTTGGGGTTTCATGGCTACGATGGCAGCACTGTCAGCGGTCGTGCAAGCTGTCGCCATGATCATTGTGGTATGTTGACAGTAAACAACAAATACAGGGTCGAGTGGGCTAACATGCAACAGACATATCTGCAGGATAACGATGATAAATTTGCCGTGCCTGGATGGCATGTAGATAAGAGCTGGGATCTGTGTACAGCAAGTTGGTCGCTGCAGTTGTTTGTGGCAGTGGCAATTACATTGGCAGCATTATACTTGCCGAGTGAGGGTGGGTATGAGCTAATACCTGATCGAACACTACAGGATGACGACGAACCGTGAGAAGTCAGACACGTACTGAGGGGGCTTCCATCCCTCTTTCTTGCCAGAGATCGCACGTCTATGTATATGTTTGCATGCGGCATTATAGAATGGTGCTTGGCAGGTGATTTCATGGTTTCTGTTCGTGTTGCGGCGTTTTGGCAGCAGAAAGGAGCACGAAGGCTTTGTTGCTACTTTTGATACAGTTAGATTAGCATATGAGGAGAAGACGACATAACAACTACATAGACGAGCATTCGGCCGAGTCAATCTTGATGCATTACCATGATCGGCGTTTGTGCATTGTGATTCAGGCCTGATAGATTCGACGAAAGCCTGGCGTAACTTTTCAGGTACGCTGTTCTTAGTATTGACGAAGTAGTAATGTTAAACTGCCACACAATTGATCAGTGTTTGTAGGTTGAATGTTACAAAGTCTCCTGTCTTTGTAGGCCATATACAGTATCACTCTCTTGCTTGTCAAGTAAACTGGGGTGTCAAACATTCATACATACAGTATCTAAGTGGGGCAGTATTTGATCATCGCCAAGCGTTCCACGTCGATTGCCCGCTCTCCCATCCCACCCCTGCTTTCATGCACAGAGGATCACGCAATCGCTATTCCGAAAGCAGCGACTTTAACCATCCAGAGGCTCCTTAAGCTGAGTCATACACTTTCTGCAAAAGATCAAGATGTGTCGTTGGTTCGCTTACATCTCCTCCACCGAGCCCTGCCTCCTGGAAGATGTACTAGTGTGTGCCTCCATATACCAATAACCCACCCAGCATATCTGACCCAATCTGTGAAGATCACTCCCAAACACGGCCTCGTCAAACAAGTACACGACCACTACCTCCCCGGCCTAACGCACAGCAGTCCCAACCTAGACGACGATGCACTCCTCCGCGCCCGCAACAGCATCTACAACATCGACGGCACAGGCGTAGCCTGGTACACCAGTAGCAACGCCGACTTCGAACAAGGCTCGTCCGGCAAATCCAACGACGGGACTTCCAAAGACGGCCTCCGCCCAGCCAGCTACAAAACCACCGCCCCACCCATCAACGACCTCAACTTCCGCAGCATCTGCGCCAACACCGAAACGCGCGTCTGTTTCGCGCATATCCGCGCCGCCTCCGGCACGCCCGTAGTCGGCGTTAACAACCACCCTTTCATCTTCGGCCGCCACACCTTCATGCACAACGGCGTCGTCAGCAACTTCAGCTCTATCCGCCGCGCCGTCTGCGGTAAAATGTGCGATGCCGCGAACGACGGGATCCTAGGCAGCACGGACTCCGAACACATCGCTGCTTTATACATGACGTACTTAACCAAGAACGGCGACAAAGCATCCTGGGAAAAAGAGTACCCAATAAACGAAATGGCGCACGCCCTGCACGAAGCCGTGACAACCGTAATAAAAACACAAATCGACATCCTCGGAAGCAAACGCACACCAAATAGTTTGAATCTATGCGTAACGGACGGCATAAAACTAGTCGCATACCGCTTCCGCAACCACGCAACCCAAGACCCACCATCGCTATACTACAGCGAGAAAGCAGGCGTAACACTGAACAGGAAATTCGAAGACCACCCCGATGGCGCGCACGTAGTGCAAAGCGACGCGAGGCGCAAACCGAGATCCGAGCACGGCGGCCATATAATCGTAGCCAGCGAGCCCAGTACATACCGTGTTGAGGACTGGACTCTCATACCGCGGAACCAGGTACTGTTGGCTGATGTCGAGGGAAAAGCGAGATTGAAGGAGATTCAGTATGATAAGGAATGGGATGCTGAGGATCCGAGCGTGAAGCCGGCGGGAAACTACTATGTGCCGAGTGCTTGGAAACAGACGGTTGATAAGATTGGGAGACGGCTTATCTCTTAGCTACATATGTAGCTGTGAAGGATGAGAGAGATAGCTACAATGCTTATGGACGTGTCATGTCATTTGCATATTGAAGAACATCTTCACAGATATTTCGGGCGGCGAAGTAGGGACTACGTAAGCTGGAAATTGGAGGTAGAGCTACGTAGGGATATATATAGTAGGAAGGCACTGTGACAGAAGTCCAGTACACTCATAGTCCAAAACCGGCGTTTGTTACACACGTATTTATGCTGTGAGGCCGAAATCAAACATGATATCTACATGAGTCTCATTGACATGCACAGGAAGAAAGCCTGCTAAGCCAGCCTTGCGCTGCTTCCTACGTACAGTACAGCACATGCCAAGTTGGCCAGGTATGGTACACATGAGTAATGGACCAAAATACGTACGACCAACATTGATTGCCATATTATATGCTTCAATCTCACACCCTTCGAACTTACTCAATCTGGTCATGATGATGGTCAATGGACTGGAAACTTAAGCAGGTCTATGTATATGAGGCGTGAATGGATTCGTTTTTGATGAGTGGTTGAGGATATTGATGCTCTGTATGAATACTGCCAGCCATCTTTGCATGCTGGTAGTCTAGATCGTAACCTCACTGGGCCATTTATGTGTACCGTGACGAGGTCATACTTCAGACAATCCAGCCCAGTCAATTTATTTGCTTTGCCAAAATTGAATATCCATCGTGAACCACTAGGATGAAGTCTTACCAGGTAGTCATTGGTGAAGCTTGACTTACTGCACATCCGTAGGATAAATGCAGTTTGGCAGGGCCGCAAACATCTTATGGAGGTAGGTCGAAAACTCCAAGATGCTGGCTCGAGTATTGTAAGTTCATGACGTTCGTATCGAGACAGTCCTTGTGCTATAGTCGAGTTGATGTCAGGGAGTCGATACGCTGTTCAAGTTTTTTATCGCTCGAAGGAGGCATCGATCAATCTACCCATCTCCGGCGCCATTCGCTGTGAAACCTTCGCTTCCCGTAGCACATTTCGCAGGATTTGTCGCCGTATCCGTGTTTCGTGATGTCGAAATCAAAGGGACGCTGGCCAAAATTTGCATCAACCTTGATCTTTTGTTCTATCGTGGATATTGCGGGCGCGAAACGACCTTGGATGTCGGATCCTGCTATGCCTAACTAGAAAGTTAGTAACATGTCATCAGACTGAAAGATGGGCTCTTTTGTTTCTGTCTCTCTTGCTCAATAAGCATATGCAGATAACTGGTGTAGGTCAGTCCTTCATGGTGGCGTGGCACTTACCTAGACATTTGCCATTCTTGGTGAAGAATAATTGCTGCGCGTGATAATCTATCCCACAGCCGATGGTATCACCTTCCGTGAAAGGCGGACCGTATTCTTCAGCTTCGTAAGTGCCGTCGGCTACATTACCATCTTCACCGCAATATGCCCACGAGCAATAACCTAAGCCTAGAGTCCGCTTGTGCTCACCAATGAAGCGATCAATGCCTACTGCAACCCCACTGAGAGTTTTGATTAGTATACCTCGAGATCAGTGGAGAATTTCGCTTACTTAGATGGAATGCATTCTTCGATGGTCACCTCGAAGTAAGATGTGGTGGGTGTAGGCAAAAGATAGTGATCAGCAGTTAGAGTGCAAATTCGAGGCGCGGACTCTGGTCCTGACTGGACATACTCTGCTGCAATATTGTAAGCTTCGAGCTTTGTTGTTTGAGAGCCACTTACTTTTGAGCGCAGCCTGTGCTGCATGGCCATCCATCTTGAACACACCGCGATCGGACGTGTCAAATGCCCAAGCAATGGGCGTAAGCCATGTCAAATTCAGCGATGCAATTTGATTTGGTGAAGCATCACGGGCTGGTGCCTTTTCGGCTACATGTATGCAATCTTTCGCTGTCCAGCCATGTTTGTCTTTTGCTTCCCAGTCGAAATTATGCTCCAAAAGAAATTTAATACTGTCATGAGCATTTTGGCTGGCTGCCACATGCAGTAGAGTCTGTCCATCTTGCTGTCCAGTCCTCAGCTCAAACCCATTTGCATGTAGCAATTTCATGCTTGACGCACTTTCGTCCAGGGCAGCATAAGCCATTATGGGCAGTGCTTGTTGCTTCTCGAACGCTCCTGCTCCTACCTTGAGCAATTTCGCTACCGACAAGCGACTGCTAAGACAGACCGCTAGGAAAAGTGGCGTTTCATTTTGCATGGTCGAAACCTCAAAACTTGAGCCCTTGTCCAAGAGGAACTCAACCATAAAGTCATGATCATTCATCACAGCAAGATGTATTGGATAGAGTCCTAGGGCCGACTTCAATCTCGGACTCTTGGCGCCAGTCTCTAGTATCAGTTTGACTATCTCCATACTGCCAGATCCGACAGCGTGATGAAATGCCAAGCAACCTTTCGAGACCAATCCTGAATACATCCAGGGTTGTTCGGTAACATCTTCAGTGTTCGCTCCATGCCGGACAAACTGTCTGAACACACCAGTACTACCGTAGTAGCACGACACGAGCAGAGGTGTTAAACCATGAATACTTCGAGCTGCGAGCCCTTCGTTCCAATCAATATGGTCAAAGAACTTACTCACTTCGACATGTCCATACCTTGCATATGCATGAAGACAGGACTCACCGTCGTCGTCCTTGTCCAACAACTTGTAGCCCTTTTTAAGGAGGAAGCTAACCATCGCTTCCTCCCCATGGAGACAGGCTATGTGTAGTGGCGTCCAACCCTTGTCTTTCGCATCTTTGAACCTCTGAGCATCAGAATCGTACAAGAGTTTCACAACCTCTACGTTACCCCCACAAACTGATCCGAAGACATCGTCAACATGGAATTTCACCGGTGGGACGTGCTGTAGATACTTCTCAACAAGGAACCTGGCTGCATCGAGCTCACCCAATTCACAGGCTTGGTACAAACTCAGGTGCTCCTTGTTATCTCGTGTCATCAATAGCTCCTCAGGTCCTTCCTTAAGTATAATCTTAAGGATGTCCACATTGCCGCCTGCTGCTGCTGCATGAAGGACGGTCCATCCAGAGTCATAAGTCTCAAGATTGAGCTTGTAATGAGTATACAAGAGATCAAAGATGGCTTTGTTGCCAGATTCCGCAGCACAATGTAGGATAAGCGTGCCCGGAAAAGCTGATGTACCGCACTTATCGAGCAGCACTTGGACTGTTTCCAAACTACCGCTGACTGCGGCTTGGTCCAGGCATGAAGTTCCCCGATCTGTTCCGGCAGACGGATCTGCACCAGCATTGAGCAAGATCGTTACGATCTCCGCATGTCCGGCATTACAGGCTATTAGGAGTGGAGTGCAACCATCATCAAAGGATTTGATTTCGAGTGTGGTACGGCCACTGTCTCGATCCAGCAGAATCTTAACTATGCTCGCATGTCCCTGCTCAGCGGCGATCGCAAGTGCCGTATAATTCTCCTCATCTGAAACTTCAACACTGGCACCTTGATCCAACAGCATTTTGACCATTTCTTCCAACCCAGACTCAGCTGCGGACATCAGAGGTGTCCAAGATGTGTACGTAGATGAGGTTAAATCAACATTCGCATGATTTGCTAGGAGAAAATCAACAACATCCTTGAGGCCATAAGAAATGGCCCAGTCTATAGGTGATTGGTAAGAGTTATCATGACGGGATATGTCGGCGCCGCTTTCCACCAATTTCTTGATGATCTCTAGGTTTTGACCTTGCACTGCGGCGTGAAGCAGGCTCACACCTTGTGACTCAGTCACTTTGTTAACCGCTTCAGACACATTGCTACAGCTTTGAAAGAGAAGCATGAAAACATCTGAATAGCCTTGCAATGCACTGAGGTAGAGTGGTGTCTTCCCAGATTCCCCGATCAGAAGAGGGTCTGCACCCTTTTCCAGCAACATCCTCACAATTTCTGTGTCACCATTATACGCCGCGATTGAGAGCGGTGTCCATCCGAAGTCTGATATATGGTTTATTGTTAACTTTGCCTGCACATCTGTGGACAGTAGGACTGCAACAACTTTTGGATATTGTGACTGGACGCATTCAAAGAGTGGAAAGTTGCCAATGTTGTTCACTTTCAATGGATCGGCACCTGCCGCCAAAAGCACTTTGACGACTTCCTCGAATCCATTTCGAGCGGCCAAATGAAGTAGGCTGTTTCCGCCCGGGCCAGATGCATTGAGATCAACACCTCTCTTGATGAAATACTCAACGATCTCAAGTCGACCGTCCGATACGGCCTTCCGAACAGGAGTTACCGCGCCTGACAATGGTCTTTCAATCCATGCTCCGCGTTCAACTAATATTCGAACACATGGTAAAGATCCGCTGGAGCAAGCAGCCCAAAGAGGTGAACCTGCAACCGGATCGACTTCATCGCCTCGGGTGCAGAGCTCTTCCACCACATCTTCAAGCCCTAGTGCAGCTGCGAAGGACAGACGGGTTGACCAATGCCACAAATTTCTCTGAGCAAGACCAGCTGTTACAAAGTCCTTGGTCCGAAGGCTTACATTCTTCCATCTCTGAAAAGTATCGTAGTGTTCGCGGAAGAAAGTTGACATAGCCCTTTTCATATCAGACCGAGTTTTTTCAGTTAAATGCATGGGCCAATATGTGGCAGCATAAGTCAATACCGGATGTGCCGGAGCGATCAGAGCGCTTGATTCTGCTCCTTCTTGCTGTTCAGGCCAAACTTCCTTGTAGCTGAGATAGCGGAGACACAAATTGCCGATAATGGATGTATTCAATTCCCTAAAATTGTCTTGCTCAACGTTGTCATACAGGTGAGAGGGCAGCTTTTGAGTAAGGAAAACACGGACCGACGAGTGAGCAAAGCGAACTTTCCAATGCCGAGATTGCTTCTGCGTTTCATCGATATCGAAGGTGACGAAATTGCCACAGAGTGTCTTGATCTCCCCGAACACATCCTCATCATCCGGATTCCTTGGGAGCTCATCGACTGGGAATTCAATGCTGTCGTCCTCCTCGACATCGATCAGGACTGCTTCAACAAGTTCATGCACTGAAAGAGGGCGGAAAGCATACATGATCCAATGCAGTATCCTCAAAGCTTTCGATTTGTCATCCGCTGGTAGGTGCTTGAGAATACGATCAAAATTGGCTTGGTACAGTTTGTCCAAGGCAGTAGGTGTGACCTCTATGACAGATCGAAGCTTTCTCTCGGTGGAGCTTTTACGTAGAGCATCTCGCTGATATGCAATCCAAAGCATCTGTCCTTCTGCTTTGGACGCCATCGACCCTGCTAGATCTGCCTTCAAAGCATCGTTCTCTTTTGGCATCTTACCTTCAACTATGAAGCTTGCAAAGGCTTCAACATCTTGCTGGACATCTTCCTGCACGATATTGTGTTCGAGGCCGACGATGCTATCCGAACTCAGGGTCACAGCAGAAAACTCGGCGCGTATCTCCCCCTCTTGCTGGCTGACAAGCAGTAGTTGGCAAGGCACTTCTCGGAGAATTGTTTTCAACTTCTGCAGAAATTCTTGGATACTAGCAAAGCGTACACTGAGTTCATGGTTCAGACCTGAAAGTCCGCCACGTCGCGTTTGTTGTTGTTGATACTCGTCCAGACCATCAATGAGCAGTACAATTGGCTTGACAGAAGCTGCAAGAATGATTCTGAGTGATTCCCATATTTCGCTTGGGCTCGCCCGTGTACTTCTTGAAACTGTCCAGATAGTTTTCAGTCGATCGACAAGTGACACGTCTTGGGACAAAAGTTGTGTCAACCACGACCGAGGGATGTCATCGAGTGGTGAACTGGTAAACTGTCCATCCGCAGTCCAGAAGACACCTGCCACTAACCTGGCCTCCTGCTCCAGCTGTGAGAACACAGTGGCAGATAGAAAAGTCTTACCAAAGCCTGGAGGGCCATGAACCCAGAGTACCTTGGAGATTCTGTTTCCCGCATCGGAGTGCCACTCGGTGTAGGCTGGAGTGTCAAAGATCCACCTGCATGTACCGGGCGCCCGCCTGGCAATGCAGTAATCGATGTAGTCGTCCCTTGGAGAACCAGCAATCCACTGCGTTATTTCAACACGCTGCTGTTGAGTAAGGAGATCCGCTTGGTCTGTCCATGCGTTAGTGTAACTTCGAAATTCACCCAGCTTACAGTAAGTCTGTCATACCGCCTTTGATGGATTTGAGATGGCGAAGAATGTCCTCGGTCTTGCCAGTCGAGACTGAGAGCTGATAGAAGCTGAGAGTATCTGTGTAGCCTCGCAGCTTGTCCATAGCTGCCTGGATCTTAGCATCGTACTTAAACACGCCTTTGATGGCATTGTCAAGCTTCTGAAGTGACGAAGAACGATTTGCAGGTTTAAGCATGCGAATGTACTGATCTATACGTTTCAATTCGATGAAAGCGTTGTTCACGATGCTGACCAGCTCAGTAGCCACTTCACCGGGGACTGTCCGGTTCAGGCTTTGTCGCTTAAGTGTCTCAAGAGATTTGATAAGCAATGGCAAATTGTTCTCGATTGCCCGCAAGAACTCAGGTGCGTTCTTGGCTGCAGCGCCATACTCATGGCACCTCGAAATGACTTTGGCTGACAAGTCGAGGAAAGTGATAATGGAAGACGCCAGCCCTGCGGCCTCCATAACGGGTTTTTCGTGTGGCAGATGTAGAGACTGTACTGTATCTGAGTTTGGGCAATGCTACCTACTGTAGGTTGTGTGTGGCAAGATAACTTTGCGCTCAGCTCAATGCAGCACACTGTTTTTGCTGATTGGTCAGATATCTGGATCTGCATGACAAAGACTGATTGAAGCCTGAGAACGATTTATCTCCGTAGATGCATGATCACTGTGAACAGCAACCATGACTGATTGATTGAGAGAGGGGCCTGTTTGCCAAATTGCGAGTGTATACAGTAACGTCAGGTGTTTGCGAATAGTTTTTGCTGGCCTAGTAGATGTATAGGATAGAACCGTCCAATGTATGAGCTTTTGCGCCTAAACACCGAACTTTCCGCCAGTCGATCCGACCCGGGGTTTACAGCGATAAACTTTGGCAGTATTTTCCGTAAACCACCAACCTTTTTTTCACCTACCGTCTGTGTGTTTGAGACTCGAAGATAACATGCTGCACCTTCGCTTGTTCGAACATGCTGTATTTGGGAACTACCGATGTACGACAGAGCTCTCCTGAGTGATGAAATTCTGCACAAGTAGATGCTACCAGACAAGGTTGAAGTCGTGCTCGAATGTGAGTGACGATATTTTGCTTGCGCAACGCCCAACGGAAGGCACGACTGTAGGTGCCTTTCATTCCACCTCCTGCTGTTTCTCTTCAACGGTTTCCGTTCAGCATGGATCCAAACAACCAACAGTAAGTCTGCTTGCTTTGCTTGCCCCTTCCGTTCTCTTGCCGCCTACCCCAATGCCGGGATTTACTTTTTGCCAATATGTCCACTATTATTCATGAACAAACAGAGTCATATCCTTATGAGCCCCCAATCTGTCCATTCAGAGCTAGCCTCCTTTACCAGTCTCATGTTCATTCTCCTCTGTCATGGTGTGCTCACCACAAGTATAGCAACTTCAAAACCTGCACTCCTTATCAACAATGCACAGCCATACCCACCATTGTGAAAGACCCCAGCTTCCGGATCCAAACAGCTCTACTCTGGATACGCCTAGGTAGCTCGTCTGCTCGCCAAAAGTCAAGCACAAGATCAGTAAGCAGTAGTGGCGTCACTTCGGCAGACACCCCCCAAGTCGTACTCATCGATGCCGTTCAAGGTGATTCCGAGGAGGATGCTGGTACCGTTATACAAGAGGACCAGCCAGATTTAGGACTACTACATTTTCATCGCGACCGACTTGCAGCTGCTGCAGAAGCTCTTGGATGGCGGCATCTCCCATGCCTTGAACATACTTGTGGTGCCCTTAAAATGCTGCGAGATTCACTCAAGGAATACTGTGATACTCTCCCACCACTGGTGGCTGATCGACATGAACACCGCAAGCTGCGCATCCTTGTGGACAGAAACGGAAATATTTCAATCGACTCAATGGTTATAAATCTGTACACACCACTAAGCAATACGCAACTCCCAAAGCACCCATTCATGCCTCCATCCTTTGACGAGCCTCCTTCAGCTAATACACCAGAACTCTGCCGAGTCTACATAGACTACCTCCCTACCCGTCCATCAACCCTCACGACACATAAAACAACCTACCGCTCCGCCTACAACGTCGCGCGCAGTCGTGTCAACCTCGATCCGACTACTCCTCCAATGGTAGCCGAAGTTCTCCTCTACAACCCCAACAGCGAAGTCTTTGAAACCTCACTCTGCACAATTTACTTCAAACGTGATGGGCATTGGATTACACCAGCGGCTATTTGCGGACCAAATCTTGGAGTTACTAGGCGACTGGCAATAGAACACAAACTTTGTAAACAAGGAATTGTTGAGTTGAGGGATCTCGAGCCGAATGAGATTGTTTGGCTATCGAATGCAGTGAGAGGATTTTTCAGGGGTATTTTGGTGATCGAATGGCACGCGGATAGGTAGCAATCCAGCAACAAAGGAAGATACATTGGAGAGTAGTCCGCGAGCCGAGTCAACACTGGGGACTTACGAAGAGGACTTTGAAGCATGAGTGGATTGCACGTAAGCAGTAGCGGTGAATTGTCCAATAGTAATAGACGACTGAATTAGTCGACTTAGGTACTACAATACGAGAGTTGGGTATTTTCATATTTAGAATAAGTGCGATGCGAGTATCCCTTAACTCCTGTTATGCTGGGAGTCGTGAAAAATGTCCGACCTTATCTCAATGCACTCGCGTGACACAGGCGTCCTCCTGGGATCCAAGAAACGCACCAAAAGCACAACTGCACTACTACAAGATCCGTCGAATCGAAAATTCGAAAAACATACATTGACGCACATGGCGTCCACCCCGAAATTATTTCACCTCATCTCATCTAATGTAAGTGCTCCAAAAGCACAACTCACGAACACCACAAAACGAAAACCAGCACCACCACCGCTCGAACTCCCTTCACCACATTATAAGTTCCCCCCAAACATAACAACACCGCCTATCCCATCCCACGACTCCACAACTTCATCTCACCCTCACAATCCTCTAACATAAAACGTCAGCCGCTCTAATCTCGGCATATCCTTGAACCGCCGCCAAGAAAAACACAACCCCCCATCCTCCCTCCGCCGTACTATCATATCTCCGCCCCGAGATTCCAGTCTCCTCCTCTCCTCTCTACCACCCCAACCCCCTATCTTATCTTCACAATCCGGACTCGTCAATGCCGATAACAGCCTTATCAAAAGGCACGGAATACCGGCGCGGGATATCATTTCTGCGACGGCGGAGCGGGAATGGAGGCGGACGACTATCTGTGGTGGTGGTGGTGGAGATTACCTGTCTAGCAGGCGGCGGCAGCGGGATCGGTATAGGCATGGAGTGAAGGTTTTGAGGAGGAGCAGCGACGCTCATAGCGGTCGTACCGGCTATAGGGAAGAGTTTGTTGATCGTGATATGGACAGGGAAGATTCGCACCGCGGTCGTCTCGTTGCTGTACGTGTCTGTCGAGATCGTGGCTTGGACTGGGTATGCGGAGCGGGGGAGGTGACCTTTGCTGTGGACGAATTTGAGGTTGTTTGTCAACTCGAGGGTGACGGCGTAGTCTGAGGAGGTTTGGTGGCGGTGGAAAGTTGTGATCATTTTTTGGTAGGCTGCTTGGCTGTGAAGCATGTGCCATTTCTCACGCTTTTGTTTGGTAGGTTGGGGGTTGGTAGTGAAGGTGTCTGGCGTATTGACGTAGATGTGGTACCACCAGAGTTTGCTGTCGAAGCGCATTGTAGTGTCTGAGGTGTCGTTTGTTGCTTTCTTCTGCAGGATTGCGTGCATGTCGGCGAGTTGGTCGAGGAAGGCGGCGCGACCGACGGGGAACTCGAAGTATGTTGCCTCTGTGACATGGTCTTGTGGTTGAGACATCTTGAATTCAGGTAGTTGTCGTTTGTATAGGGCTTGATATGGCGTGAAATGGACAATTTACCGGGGTTTATGCGAGGGGGGGAGTTGCAAAAGGACATAGGTTGCGGAATGCAGATTTCATTTTGTATGGATGCCTGTAGCTTGTTTGACTGTTTGTATGTCACTGGAAAACGCCAAGACGTTTCCGAGGCATTCTGCGACTCAGACCAGTCCAAGACTGTTTGAGGGGGATTGGGGAAGGGTGTAAGACAGCGGAGCGGAACATCACAGAGGGAAAGAAACGGCAACAGCAACAATGCAACGGACGTTGAGCGACGGCGAGAAGAAAACCTTGAAGTCTATGAAGGCCTGCAATGGGTTCCATGTCCAATACTTGTTTCGTCCTTTCTTAAAGAGTGTCCAGAGCACAACCAGAGCATCAACCAGACTGTTGTTGAGACACATGCGTGTTCGCCGGCCACACAGTTTTCCAAGTCTTTCCGGAAGCAAAGACTAATGGCAGTAGGACTGAGTCTTTCTCCTTTGGAACAATGAGGTGTGTGAACTATGTTTTGAAGACACAATCGCTGCGTCTCACAATTTCGATTGACAGTGAACAGAAGTCCAACCTACAGTATGATTGCCGTGAACAACAATGCCACATCATGCCCTTCGAAACATAGACTGGCAAAGTGCTCATTATCTGCTCTTGATCCGATCAGCCTGGACACCGAAAAGACTGCGTGGCTGTACGTGAGAACCTGTCGACACATGGATCAATCTACGGAATTACCTATCAAAATGGATGGTTTTGCAACGAGGTTGAATTCAAGGAGCTGTGTATCACCGAGGTTTAGCCGGACTGGCTTACTAACCCGAGCTTGCATGCTCGCCGTGAATAACCTTGTATGGAGCTCGAGATATGGATGATTCTCTCTCCTCACATCCCAAGTTCTAGCCACAATACCATCCGCTTTCCTTACCTTGTAGATTTGTTTTCTTGCATTGAGTGAATTACCACAACATGCAGAAAGCTTTTCTACCGACCACTCGTTCAGCGATCCGAACGTTCGGAAACCGCGTTGGCCCTGCAAACCTCAGACGAACACCACAATGGCAATTTCGAAATTACGCCTCTGAAGCAAAGGATTACGATGTAATATTTATCGGAGGCGGTGTCGCAGGTTATGTTGGCGCTATCAAAGCTGGACAAGAAGGATTGAAGACAGCATGTATTGAAAAGAGAGGCGCCCTGGGTGGCACATGTTTGAACGTCGGCTGCATTCCATCAAAATCGCTCCTCAACAACTCACATCTATATCATCAGATACTGCATGACACGAAGAAGCGCGGTATTGACGTTGGTGAAGTCAAACTCAATCTAAAACAGATGATGAAAGCGAAGGATGAGTCTGTCTCTGGTCTTACCAAAGGTGTCGAATTTTTGTTCAAGAAGAATGGCGTTGACTACATCAAGGGCGCTGGTGCTTTTGTGAACGAGCACGAAGTCGCAATCAACCTGGTCGATGGTGGCGAAACACAAATCAAAGGAAAAAATATTGTCATTGCGACAGGCAGTGAATCAACACCATTCCCAGGATTGGAGATCGATGAGAAGAAGGTTCTTACATCCACTGGTGCTCTGTCTTTGGAGCAAGTACCAAAGCGCATGATCGTTATTGGAGGTGGCATCATCGGTCTTGAAATGGTAAGCACACTGTTCTACATGAGATTTATCTAGCTAACAAATCGCAGGCATCGGTTTGGTCACGTCTCGGTGCTGAAGTTACTGTCGTCGAATTCCTTGGACAAATTGGTGGACCTGGAATGGATGCAGAGATTGCAAAACAAGCGCATAAGATTCTGTCCAAGCAGGGTATAAAATTCAAGCTGAACACCAAGGTCATGAAAGGAGACGCGAGTGGTGATGGTGTCAAGCTCGACCTCGAAGCTGCCAAAGGTGGTAAAAATGAAAGTGTGGAAGCAGAAGTCTGTCTTGTTGCTATCGGTCGAAGACCATACACTGATGGTCTTGGTCTGGAGAACATTGGCATTGAGGTTGACGAGCGCAAGCGAATTGTCATTGACCAAGAGTACCGAACACAAATCCCACACATCCGAGTCATTGGTGACTGCACATTTGGACCTATGCTTGCCCACAAGGCAGAAGAGGAGGCTGTTGCAGTTGTTGAGTATATCAAGAGTGGACATGGTCACGTCAACTACGGAGCCATTCCTTCCGTTATGTACACGCACCCAGAGGTCGCCTGGGTTGGCCAGAACGAGAAGGAGCTCAAGGATGCTGGCGTGAAGTACAATGTTGGCACATTCCCGTTCACCGCAAACTCGAGAGCGAAAACGAACCTCGATACTGATGGCATGGTCAAGTTCTTGAGCGACGCTGAGACTGACCGAATACTAGGTGTCCATATCATTGGTGCTAATGCTGGAGAAATGATTGCTGAAGGTACATTGGCTCTAGAGTATGGTGCTAGCAGTGAAGATGTTGCACGAACATGTCATGCTCATCCGACGCTGGCAGAAGCGTTCAAGGAAGCTGCCATGAGCACATACAGCAAAGCAATTCACTATTAGATGTATTTGGTTAGTGAGTGTGAGATGGCTATGCCCTGGTCGATTCTGAGCGTTAAACTAGGAGAGCGGTCCTTTGTGACGTGGTGTTGCCAAGCAAAAGCATTGTAATATACCTATTGTCCATTGCAAACATTATTCTTACTTGGTAAAGAACGGCGTGTACATTACTGTATATTGCATCCTCCCAGCTCCTTTTCACCTAGTAATTGCCCAGCACGGATATTACGGCATCGGGCTCCTGTGAACTAAATTAGCGTCCACCAATGGGAAGCCACTTATTGCCACATCTGAACTCCTTCATAACCTATCAGATGAACGATAGTCCATACCGTGTCTCTCAACATGCAACAATGCCCTACGACTGTTATTTGAACCGCCTACAAATAGCAGTATGTCGAGATCGAAATCAATCGCTACAATGGGTTATGTACTAGCACCAGCGTTCTATAGACACTATTTCATGATTCAGTCGACAGACTGTTCAGAAGTAGTAATTTTATTCATCGGTCGGCATATTGTCCGAGTTCACAACATATTTAAAGGATATGCAGAGGTAGGTTTATTAGACCGCCTACTCCAACTTATCGGTTTTTCAATATACTAGCATAGCCAACTGGTCTTCCTTCATATTCAGAGTCACAATTCCCAAATCCCTCTGAATGTCTTGAGGAGTTCAGCATATACTCGTCGAAGATTGAGGTACTGTACCACCAACAAAACACATTAAGCTTCAGACCACTCCGCGTGGCAAAACAGTCGAGGCATCAAACAGCATATCTTGGTTGCACATGACCGAGAGCTACACTGTCCAAAGTAGCAGAACGACCTGCATTGATTCCGGATGACCTGGAAATGAACGAAAAGAAGACTGATGACTTGTCTCTCTCATCAACATTCACAACAAAGACAATGGCAGAGAACGACCTGGGGCTCCATGAGCGGATCCCAGAACGCGATATTGAGCAAACAATGGACGATATTGAGAAAGGATCACCTCTCAAGCCTGTCGAGTCATCTGTGTCAAGGAAATCGTTTGATCCGACAACGACCCTATCAAGAGTCCTTTCAAGAGTGAGGACGAGTGACACTTTGGAGGCCGGGCCGCCCCCTGACGGTGGCTTGCACGCGTGGATGCAGGCAGTGCTGGGCCATCTCCTGATTCTCACTACCTGGGGCTTCATCAACTCTTTTGGTCTGTTCCAAACTTACTATGTTGACAATATGAAGATCGGGTCTGCATCTGCTGTATCATGGATTGGTACTGTTCAAGTAAGTACGATCCATAGCGGAGTAGTAGGAAAGGCTGACAGCGCGATCAGGCGTTCGTTTTATTCGGTCTTGGCTGCTTCAGTGGCCGAGCGCTCGATGCTGGATTTTTTCGATTGACCTTCGTAATAGGAGCTACTATTGCAATTTTCGGGATGTTCATGCTCAGCTTGTGCAACCAGTACTGGCAAATCTTTCTCGCTCAGGGGATATGTGTAGGGATTGGATTCGGAATGATGTTTGTGCCCAGTATTGCGTTAGTCAGCACTTACTTCTTGAAAAACCGGTCAGGGGCATTGGGTGTCATGGTTACAGGTGCAACAGTCGGTGGACTGGTGTTTCCCGCTATCGCTGAAGAATGTCTACCCTCCCTTGGGTTTGGATGGACTGTCCGGATTATGGCATTCATACAGCTAGCCTGTCTGGTACTCTGTGGACTTTTCTTCAAGCCCCGGCTTCCGCCCCGCAAAACCGGACCGATTGTTGAATGGGCTGCATTCAGAGAACTCCCGTACATGCTATATCTTATGTGCGGCTTTTTCTTCTTCTGGGCTATCTACATTGGTTTTTTCTACGTCTCCTTATATGCTCGGAACGTACTCGGTGGTTCTCAATCCTTATCTTTCAACTTACTGCTGGCATTGAATGGTGTTAGTATTGTGGGCAGACTAGCAGTCAACTTTCTAGCAACATACACTGGACCAATCAACATGCTTTGGCCATTCATTGTCGCTACTGCGGCCATAGGGTATGGCTGGATAGCCGTGCACAATTTCACAGGTTTATGGATCTTCGCATGTATCTACGGCATTACTGCCTCAGCACTGCAAGGGCTTTGGCCGGTGGTGTTGGCCAGCCTCACAACCGATCCCAAGAAGGCCGGTGTCAGAGCCGGCATGGGCTTTACTTGGATCGGATTTGCAGCTCTGACAGGATCGCCAATAGGCGGCGCATTGATTGAGATGATGCATGGTGATTATTTAGGCTGTCAGCTGTTTACTGGTACATGTATGGTGATCTCTGCTGCATTTTTGGGAGCCACGAGATGGGCTGTCTTGAGGCAACAAGGTAAGCAATGGAAATGGGTTGTGAAAGTATAGAACGCTGCATCTGCGACATCTTCGGGCATCCACAATGTTATGAGCTTTGCCTAGAGTCGACTTCGGAGTCTTTGAACACGACGTTGGCGTGAAAGAACCCATGAGCCATGTACAGGAAGCAGAAGCAAATGCGTGGACTGTGCCTGATTGGTTGAAGGTCAAAGGTGGGATTGATTGTCGTTTGCATGTGATTATGTTGAAGCTACATTTGTGACGGCTGCCCAACTGACACATCAATTTGAAGACCTTTTGACGTAGAGTTCTTGGTCTTCTTGGTTTTGTGTTGCCCTTCTCTATTCGAGACACTGGCTGAAACATCCATAGCTTTCTTAAGGACTGTTGTGCGTCTTCGGGCCGCTGAATTTTTACTGACCAAGTAGCACTCTGGGTACGTCATTCAGGACGAAACTGAGGCACCATTCACGATTGACTCATTTGTAAGGACGAGAACCTTCCTTTCTGTTTAAGGACGACAGATTTGCACTGCAAAATCTAGGATCTGAAGCATTGGTATCGCCTTTGTTGACAAGTTACTCGCATACATAAGACCTCTACCCAATAACATCGTCCTTCTGCTCACACAAATTCTCAGCCCCACCACCCCACGAACCCAAAACATACAAATATAACGCTACCCAAAACATTGGTCTTTCACAAACCCATATCTACATACAGTAATAGCACTCAGAATGCCACCACGAGGAAGAGGCGGTAAATTCTCGAAGCCGACCCGCGGCGGCGGCAAGAAGTTTTCTCGTGACTTGCAACCTCTCGACAAGGAAGGCAACCAGATGGGCATGTGGCGCGAGCCTCATGACAAGAAAGAAGAATCATCTGAGGAAGAGGAAGATGAAGACTCCAGTGAGGAAGACTCTGAAGACGAGGACGGCCCCTCTACTACCGCAGGATCTACCAAAGACCTCAGTCGAGAACAACGCAAAGAACTTGCCCGTAAGAGGAAGGCCGCGGCCGTTGCAAGAAAGAACAAGAAGGTGGCAGAGGTTGGCGACATGCCTACTGACTCCGAGGAGGAAGATGATTCTGATGACGACGATGATGAAGAGGAAGGAGATCTTCCTGCCAACCCAAATCATACTGCTAAATCACGCAACCAAGCTCGTGCGGTCACCGGTGCCAGTGGTGAAACGCCATTACCTAGCCGGAAGGAGAAGGAAAACCTTAGCAGACGAGAGAAGGAGGCAATTGCGGCGCAGCAGGCAAAGGAGCGATATCAAAAGTTACATGCAGAGGGGAAGACAGATGAAGCCAAGGCAGACCTTGCGCGTCTAAGGTTGATTCGGGAGCAGAGAGAGCAGGCGACCGCAAGGAAGCAGGCTGAGAAGGAGGAGCGAGATGCCAGAGAGCAGGAGAACAAGGAGAGGTTGGACAAGGAGGAGAGGAAGAAAGCTGCTGCTATGGGAGACGGTGCCGTGAAGAAGGTGCTAAAGGGAAAGAAGTGAACCGCTTCCTGACGGGTGTAACGACTGATGAAGTTTTGACAAACACCAGATTTGATGCCGCTCCCATCGCTCGTAGCGATTGGTCTTGTTGAGCGTTCTCAGGAACTCTTGATGAGTGAGACAAAGCATGATTCAGCCACTATATACTAGAGATCCAATACGAAGTACGAATGACTACATGTTGCCCAGCTGATCTGCCTAACTGTGCAGTATTCTTGATTTACTCACGTGGCTTCGTGGCGAGCCGAGGATTGTGTGGAACTCTTAAATGAAGTTCCCGAACTGCAAGAAATCGTCATTGGTACGAGATTACAGACACGAGGCGCGACTTTGTTGTTTGCTAGTATTCGTGCCTACTCGCCCTCCTGTAACCGTCTATCCTCTCTTGTCACCAATGAACATAATTCCCTGATGAACGGACCTCGAATATCGTCGACGCCTCGATATGGTGGCTCATTTGGTCCGACCGAGCGACGGCGGGCGGAATACAAGATGCCTCGATTCTTCAAGAGGTAGGACAGCACACACAATCTATTGCACCTCGTAGGTTGACAATGTACAGACTGTTCAAGTTTCCGCAAATGGACTTCGAAACTGCGGTGTGGGAAATGACACACCTGCTCATTGCACCTAAGAAAGTGTTCAAATCAATTTACTATCAGAAGCGTATGTACCAAATGTCTATTGAACCACGAACTGCCGGTACAAACGACGATGTCTAACTGTTGTGCAGAAACCAGGAACAGCTGGCACCGTCCCGATCCAGCCTTCACCTACCTCCTCTCGTTCTTCCTCCTCCTTACCTCCTTCGCCTGGTCACTGGCGTATACACCAAATGTCGGGTCAATATTGAAGTTGGCGTTCAACTTCGTATTCATCCATTTCCTCCTCGGTTCGCTCGTCCTTTCGCTCCTCTTCTACGTTCTCGTTGGCCGACTGCTCGGCCCCGGCGTTGCTGGTCTGCCTGGTCGACGGCGGCAACCTGGTCTCTTCGGACCCTCATCGAATGCTCCAATGGCGGATGCGCTTGAATTTGGATATTGTTTTGATGTGAGCACCAGGGCGTTCTATGTGGTATGGGTGTGGTTGTATGTGGTGCAATATGTTCTTATGCCTGTGCTGGACCATAGTAACAGGGCGAGTGTGATTCTTGCGAATAGTCTATATCTTGTTGCGGGAGTGTACTGGGCGCTCGTGGTGTTTTTAGGATATAACGGTCTAGGGTTCTTGCATCATACGCAGCTACTCCTCTCGCCCATACCTGTTTTTACAGTCATGTGGTTAGGATTCTGTGTTGGAAAGATCAATCTGGAACGCTGGGGTGTCGGGTGGATGTTTTGGGGTGTGATGGTGAAATGAAGAGGTCTACTAAGTCAAGCATCGAGAGATCTAATGAGAAGCGTGAAAGATACCTCATTCTCTTGTTAGTAAACTTTGAGAAGCCACACAAGAGACATGAAGCAGTACTCGAATGGAAGCAGTACTATGACTGACATCAACCAGGTTCAGTGAGCGATCATAGTATTATTGTCAAGGCAGCCCGATGACAAGACTCGACTTCGTGCAATGGTCAAGCTTCGAACACGAAGAATCTCAGGACTCGTCACGTCGTGTTCACTCAGGCACGATCTGCATCAAGCAAGATTCGATCACGAAACGGGCTCTTTCCCCGTAATCCCAGATAACCACGAGGAGCTACGAAATTCGTGAGGTGCATCTCAAAAGGACGGACGTACCCTTCGATCTTTAGATTGAGTTTCAAACCAGCAATCACCCAGCATGGAGGCAGCAGGGTTGAGCACTTTGACAACCTAAGAACCTGATTGTATCTCAAGACGATCAAATGGGATGCCGGAAATGCTTGCGTTAGTGCAGGGACAGATCAAGCAAACTGCAGGACTTGGCACTTTGTGCGCTTCTTCCTGGGCGAAGCCAAAACTCTTGTTTCGAAGCTGCGGTCGCACTGCAGTAGCTTACCGCTAGGCCTGGCGAACCTGAGGAGATAGTTCATATGAAGTACTAGTACAATACTGGCACAACAATACAACAACGCCGAAGTGAGAACTGGAAAATTGATAGAATTGTGAGGAGTACTCCGTAGCCATTTGAAATATGGATTACTACAAGCTGTAGACAGGTCTTGACATGCAACTCCATTCTCCGTTACCCGAGATTCAAAAGCAAGACCCCTGCTGAAACGTGCATGGACATTGGACGTAAGCTTTCACTAAGGGAAGCGAACCGTATGAACGATCTGCTCGCTGGAAACGCGACTTATTAGTCTGCAGATCCATCATCTCGACCCCTGATTTGTGCAGCGTTACTGTTTCCGTACCTGCACCATCTTCACGCTACCGCTACGCTCCCACCTTCCAGTGGAGTGGAAAAACAACCCCAACTTGCGTCTCAGCTTCGTTGTATCTGTATCACACCCACAATATAGTGCTTCAGAGTGCATTATTGCTCCCGATATATCGGCTTACTAGGCGAATGCAAGGATTTTTGAGCCACTTTTTCAATCGTATTCAACTCCGTGACAAGACTGTTTACACCTCGCCAATACTGTATAACGATTCTGGTCCAACCTTGTTGGATCAGTCGAATTTTCAGCCTTTTCTGACGATTCGAGAAGGAATCCACTATATCTCCGAGGTGGCAGATGCGCTGTCTTCGGCTACCATCTCGACTCCTGCACGGTTGCATGGTTAACAAAGTTCGTCCTGCCGGGTAACCTGCTGGCCGCTGCCATGGCTCCCATGTCGTCCCGAAGCATCAGCCCAGCAAATCGTGTGGATGTAAATCCAGTCTTTCAGAATCCTATTTCGACAGAAACAATCAAATATGCATCTCCTCCACGAACTCCACGCAGAAAAAAGGACCCTCCTACCAGCTATCCTAAGTCTGCTCGGCTTGCTGCAGCAACAGGTATACCACTCGCAGACGATATGCATGGTTACGAACGAGACTGGACGACCGACGACGATACCGAAGATCCTCATGACTTGACCTATCATCACACACATGTACTGCGAGCGTCGATGGTGGATAGTATGGTTATGGCACTGGATCAATTTTCCAATCCGGCGATCGAGTCGAGATACTGCGAGGAAGACGAAAAAGCGTATAGAGGGCGCGGTCATACAATCTCATCGTCCGTATCATCTGACAGTGATTTACGAGGAATCCACTCGAAATCTGCAAAAACGCAGGTGCAGAGGCTGGCTAAGAGGAGTAGTACAATGTATGTAGGAAGCCCAAGAAAGTTGTCCAGTATTTTTGGTGGAGATGAAGATAGCGCACGGGTACGCGTTCACGAAGTGCAGGTAACTACTCCTTCAGCTAAGCGTCAACACTCAAGAACTACGAGCCACCAGCAGAGAGGAAAAGCAAGCGCAAATAGCATTGATGTATCACACCTGCACCACATGCAAGGCAGGCTTGGTACAGCAGGTAATAGGAAATCACAGAGCTTCGATTTCGGCACCCGAGCACAAGTACAGGAAGCTGCACACCACGATGGTGCGCTTCATACACCTGCAGTATATACTGCATCCGATGCGCAAGAAGCTCCTGTACCACCAAGTCCACACTCAACAGTAGTCGGTCGACGGAATAGCACAAGATCTGTGAAGAATGTTCGAAGTAGGTCATCGATGTTGGACACAAACACAGTGCTAGAAGTATCTGCTCGGCCTTTACCAGCGAGCTCAGCCACTCCAACAGAGAAGAGACTGCCACTCGAGCAATCATCTGCCCCACGACCCGGCCTGTTCAAAAGATTCTTTACCGCCTCGAGATACAATTTGAACGCTGCTACTGCTTCTTCGAGTGAAAGACAGTTGCAAGAACACACATCCGAAACGAGAGACGGTACAACGGTACCTGCAACACCATTGAACAAGGCTTCCAAGCACGCTTATAAGACCTCGGTTGACGTTCGCAACAAGGAGAATCAACCACCTCATGTTCTACAGAAGAAGCCATCTTCATTTTTCAGGCGGCGGAAGAAATCCGTTAGCACACCAATTGTTCCCCCATTACCGCTTTCGTTGGGTGCAGCCTTCTCCAATGAGATCAAATTTGGTGAAGCTAGCCCTGTATCCAGCTTGAAGGCATTCATGGATCCCTACCTAATCGGAGACCAGCCGCAGAGAAGCCCACAAGCCTCTTCACATCCTCTACACACCTTCTACACAGCAACTCAAGAATCCATACCCCCTAACCCGACCACAGAGGACTATTCAGAGTTGGCAAGAGGGATTTCGGAGAATTTGAAGAGATTGACGATATCACATAAAGAGACCTTCTTCACGGACACCAGTAGCGCCGAGGATATCGAGACTAGTGGAATGAGCAACGTCGCGAGATCAGACATTACAGACATTTCTACTGACAGACCACCCGTGGATTCTCAGTCGCCAAGTGCCACGCCGCGTGCAAGTATGAACCCAAGCTATTCTACCGTGAGGCCTGATGTTGTGACGAGATCCGTTTCATGGCATTCTCCTGAACTGATACCACGGAGGAAGCAGTCACTGTCCATTCATCAAGCTACAACAATCTCGAGGCCGCCTTTGACCCGTAGTGGACATTGCAGTATCTCAGGGTCTGACATTAGTGAATACAAATCCGCACCTAGCACACCCGCCACCACCCAAAATACAATCGACCCAATCGAGACCATATCTCCAAGGTTCCATGTGTCGCATCCTAGCATTTGCCAATCTGTCAGCGAAATGGAGAAGGAGAAAGCATTGCAAATCTATGATAACGGCGAGGATGAAATTGATGGCAGAATTGCGGCAGCATGGCTTGGCGAGGTGGGAAGTGACCGCGAACGAATACGCAAAGTATATCTCGAATTATACGATTTCAAAAGTCAAAATATACTGGCAGCGTTGCGCAATCTTTGTTCGCGTCTGGTGCTGAAAGCTGAGTCTCAGCTAATTGACCGAATTCTGGACGCCTTTGCCAACCGATGGTGTGAGTGTAATCCAAAACACGGGTTCAGATCCGTGGATGTGGTTCACTTGATATGCTACGCTATACTATTATTGAACACTGATCTACATATGGCTGATATTGGTTCCAAAATGACCCGAAATCAGTTCGTGAAGAACGCTCTGGAAACTATCCGAGCTGTGGTGGCTGACGACGACGGTATTACTGGTCCGCCAGCGAACCAATATCTAACCGGTCTGTCGAGCAGTGCAGCGAATTTGGAGTCAGAAAGACTCATGGTCGATAGAAGCACAAGGACAGCCAGCTCTTTGAGCTATAGACCAGTTGACCGATTTGTTCGAGCAGATTCTAAAGACATCGACAACACTGCTAGCTCAGGTCCCTTGGTTGACGTTGCCTTCTCTGGATCGCAGGCCGGCTGGATGTTTGAACTCGAAGCCGTCCTCAAAGGCTTTTACTCCTCCATTCAGAGAGAACCTCTTCCGCTATACGGCTCAGAAAGCATGGGTCGCTTGCCAGTCACGATAAGCAACAACAATCTCCTCTCCCTGAGTGGACTAAGACGAAATCCCAGCGTTGTCAGCAGGGCCCCATCTGAAAACACTCAAAATCGCACTCTTGCCAGCAAGTGGAGTTCTAGCAGAATCCGGCCACGTCCACGACTCGGATCGACTCCAGGCTTCGGTTCTAGTAAAAATAGCTTGGAAGATCAGTCGTCCGCGTGGAGTCCTAGTATTTCTAGCACATGGAGCAAGCCATCGTACAGCAAAACGCTAGCATCGATGTCTGTCGATAGTTTTGCCACTAGCGCACTCGGAGGCAATGACTTTCAATCTTCAATCGGCTTTGCCAATGCGTTGAGTCAGGCTATTATCCGCGAAGACCAGCTGGGAACTCATGCCGATGATGACCCAACTAATATCAGTAGTTTGAAGACCACCCCTCTGCTCGAGGACGAATCTCTCGAGCTTGAAGGTGCTCCTTGGGCTAAAGAAGGTATCGTCAAGCACAAATGTCACCTCGATGGGACGGACAAACGATCGAAAGACCGGAATTGGAACGATTGTTTTGCCGTCATCGATAAGGGTTGGATGCGATTGTTTTCTTTCTCCACGACGGCGAAATCGTTACGAAACAAAGCAAGAAACCAGAAACCTGGTGGCGTGGTTGGAGGTGGCAATTGGCAGGACAATGCAGAGGAAGTGTGGAAGTTCATGCTCAGGCATACGATCGCTAGTTCTCTACCACCGCCGGGTTATTCTAAAGCACGTCCAAATGTGTGGGCGCTTAGTCTCCCAACCGGTGCTGTACACCTCTTCTCAGTTGGCACACCCGACATTGTCAAAGAATTTGTATCCACGGCGAACTTTTGGAGTGCGAGACTGTCGAAAGAACCAATGATCGGAGGTGTCAGCAGCATGGAGTATGGGTGGTCCGACACAGTCGTCTATCGTCCTGTCACCAATGTTAATCTTGATGGAGTCCGGTCGAGTTTCGCATCGTCGGATCCTGCCCGGCCAAGCACACAAATGAGCATTCGTTCATCGATTGACCACACTGTCAATGGGCGTCCTAGGTTGCCAGGCGACAAGATCTACATTTCCGAGTGGTCACCGCCACAACTGTCGCTCTTTGCATCGCAACTTCTTGAGGTGGACCAGCTGAAAGCGTTGCAGGCATACGTCTCGCACGTTGAAGAAGATCTGCAGAGGCACAATGAGCTTAGGGGACCCATGATGTTGACCTTTAGTAGTAGGCACCCAAATTACGGACGGGCCATGGGAAACTGGGAAAAGAAAAGCGCGTATCTGTTGAGGGAGATTGTGAAGTTCAAGGGGTACATTGAGGCGTTGCAAGGGGCGCAAGTGAGTAAAGAGAGAGTCTACAAAACGAGAACAAAAGAAAGGAGGCATGATGAAGATGTCAACGATGGTGACGCCTTGGCACTGTACGAGAGTGCTAGTACGTCCATGAACAGCAGTGGGATTTGAAGCATGGCGTGGTAAAATGGACGGAGGTTTTGGATGTGTATTACTCATACTACAGTACTATATGGACGGATTTCTTTGTTCGAATGTACGGAATACCTGGTTGCGAACCATGGTGCATGTTTTAGCGTGGCGTTTCGGTTGTGAAATGGGTGGGTGTATCTGAGTTACATATCAGATGTGAACATTGAAGGATGTTAAACTGTATTTATACCATCGTACGAGAAACCTTGTACATACACGACTATTGCGTATGGATCAGTGTCAAAGAGAGTTCTTGAGCATAGCATGCGTTTGAAGTCGGCTTACTCAACCAGAATGCAGCGTATGAACATTTTTTTAATCACTATCTAACATCTGTTCCTTTGTTGTTAATGTTAGGTAGGTAGGTTGTTAGTATGGTCGATGTTAGAGCATGCATTAGCGTTGTTTATTTCTCCGGAACGGCATGACGCATCGATAATTGACCAAGGAGAACGCGGTAGGAGGAGGTTTAAAAGTGACTAACGTGCTTCCCACCGCGATAGAGAACAACAAACCCGGGAGGGAACCCTGTCGTCAGTACTCAGGAGTTCCGTTACCGTATTTGGGTGTAACGACAACACTTGCGCTCCAACATCAATTTCATCGACTCGTGTCAATACGTGTTGTTTGTCGTTGGAATTCGCTGGCTGGCCTCGCATCCTCGACACTGGAGATATTGGTGACCGATTTGCATTTATCAGTTACTTGTTTGTATCTTCACTGCACGCTCAGCTGCCTAATAATCACTTTCATTCGACCCCAGCAACTGCACTTGGCCTTGTCAAAAGTGCTTCATGAACGCGACAACCATTCACGACCGCTACGAACAACATCATATGCGTACTGAATATCAGCCTGCCTATATGATGCAGCTTCTTGAGCCAATGACATCCAGCCACGCATCTGTACCCAATAATCCACAACCATAATACCTCGATCAATCCAACATCATGTCAGTCAATTCAAAACCCCGACGACCACTTCCCAGCACTCGTCGCTCGTCGCGCATGGTCGGCGGCTTCGAACCTGGCTCAGATATCCGGGATGACCTATCGCAAGCAGGAAGCTTGAACGAAGACCAACACAACGATACAACAATGTCCGCTGAAGAGGATTCATCTTCCCTATTGCCACCACACTTCGAAGACCCCAGCAGTCTCATGGAAAAGACGGACGTACGAGACATTGCCATGCGATCGAGTGAGAGAGACAATGAACACCCTGCGCTTTCATATACTATGCTGCAAGAGCAGGAGATGAACAAGAAACTGGCGGATTATGAATCCAGCTTTGTGCCAGATTTGTCGGCTATAACAGACCAATCTCACGACAGCAGCGTCATTGCTCGATTCGAGAAATCTCACACAGAGACACAGCTGCCATCGGAAGGAGGACAGGGTACGCACGAACCGGCCCATTCACAGGCAAAGTCAGGATCATCGCGTCTTCAAAGTCAACTTGCACCATCTTCCTCTCCCGACACCACCCACCCGAATTCACAAGAGATTGGGGCGCATCAAGTCCATGAAGGAGTGATACCTGATGCCAGTCCTCGTAGAGGAGAGGAGCCTAACACGTCGGAACTCGAGCAGATGTCCTCTTCTCCAACTGCAGCTCACACTGTCGCCCGCGTTCAATCACTAGCCAGTCTAGGCGGCTACGAAACTGCCACCGAACGTGATGATCCAGAGTCCCCTACTGCTCGACAACGTCCTCGCTCAGCCGATCCCGATACAACTCCACGGAAAGCTAGGGAGCAAGAGCATACTGCTAACAGTTTTGATACATCTGGGACAATCACAGTGAACGTTGAGGACTTCGACGCCACACCAACAAACCCAACGCGACGACGGCCTCAGTACTTGAGTAAACGATCATCTAATGCGAGACTGTCGTATGATTCAATGACGAGCTCTACAACTGAGACTAGCGATGCCACGTTGGGTGCGGATTTTGCATTACAGACTGGCGGCGCTGCACCTGAATCGTTCAAACTGAGAAGAAGGCCGAATATGACACTATCGAGATCAACGAGCTTAGGCAGCTTGGCGAGTGGTGTGTCGAACATCAGCGGTGATGTAGATTACGATGACGGCGCCGCCGTACACGGTCAAGCTCAAAAACGGGTGACTTCTGCTGGCATTGCATCCGAATTGAGCACATTAGACGAAGAGACCCCTACGGCGAACCGATTTGGGCGACTTACGCCACGATCGACGGCCGCGATCACACCGAGAGCTTCGAGTGCACAATTGACTATGCCGACTGACAGTGTCATTGCGAATCATGTTAGAAACATAGACGTTCCTGATACTGTTGTGCGTCAATTCAGAAATGATCGGAGCCGAAGTCCAACCAAGAATGCCCTGTCTTTGGCGAACGTAACGATGACACCTGGTTCAAGGAAAGGCCTGACGTTGAAAGAACATCGAAGCACTGTCGACAAGCTGGGCAAGGAAAACTTCGACTTGAAGATGAAAATCCATTTCCTAGATGAAGCGCTGCAGAAACGGTCTGGTGAAGGGTACAAAGAAATGGTTACCGAAAATGTACAGCTCAAATCCGATCGGCTGAGACTCGAGAAAGAAATGCATGGCCTCAAGAAGCAAATTAGAGAGTTGCAGCGGAAACTTGATGACGCCACTGGAGCAAAAGCAGGCGACGATCAGGGATACGGGACAGACGACGAGAGAAGTCCAACTGTGGAAGAGGAGGTGCTGTATCTGCGTGAGCGGGTTGAAAGCAGCGAAATCGAGATTGAAAGATTACAACGGGAAAGCATCGCCAAGGAGAGCGAGAAGCGGAGGCTTGCTGAGATGATGAAAAATCTTGGTGAGTCAAGGGCTGGTGGTTCTGAAGTTGGCAGCCGCGAGGAGAGGGATATGTGGAAAGACATGCTCGAAGCTGAGACCATTGCCCGTGAGCAAGCTGAGGATGATGCGCGGAAACTGCGTGACGAGCTTGCAAAACTGAAGCAAGATACTTTCAGCTCTGGTGCAAGACCAAACAGCAAGCTCAAAGTGATTGGCGGCTCAGTTGTCTCGAGGTCGAGTAGTGCGGAAGACTCGAAACAGGGCAAAGCTGATGTTGCTGAGCTGGAACGCCTGCGACACGAGTGTTCAGAACTGCAGAAGACGATCGGCGCACAAGCTTCAGCTTTGACGAGTAGAAACAAAGAGAAGGAGATGCTTTACCAGGAGATTGAGAACCTCAAGCTTGGTCGACTGGGCGGCCTACGGTCTGTCGCGGGCGACAGTATTCTAGACAGATCTGCTTCACGAGCTCGATCCAATTCTCGTGCCAGCAACGGTACAAGATATACACGAATAAGTGATAACGAGCGAGAGAGCATGGAGAATCGTGTCGACGAGCTGCGCGATGAGGTGTCGAAACTCAAGCTGGAAAACACCAATCTGCAAAACCAACTTGATACAATGAACGCTGAATTCGACGCCATGGATGCTCAGTACCAAGCTGATGCTGATCAGTTCAACGAAGAACTACGACTAATCACTCAAGAACGAGATAACGCGCTGCAGAACTTTGAGGCTCGAGATGAAGACTTCAATGCTCTCAAACTTGAAGCGCAAGAAGAGATTGACGGCATTGGCGACGAATTGGACACCAAAGTAGAAGAGCTTGCTCAACTCCAAGAAGAATTGAAACTTGGATCGGAGAAGGTCAACATGCTCTCAAGTGAAGTTCACTCACTATCGGAAGCCATGGCTCGTATCGAAGAAGATTCCCAGCAAAACTATAAGCACTATCAAGAGACAAAAGCTGACCTCGAAGACGCTAATCGTGACCTTGAAATCCTGGAGAAGAACCTTTGCGAAGCTCAAATCAAGAATGAACGCCTCACGGTCCAACAAGAGAGCAGTCGCAATGAGATCTCGTTCCTTAGGGAAGAGCAAGACGGCGATAAGATCAAGATTGGGAATCTCCAGTCGACGCTCAAGAACACACACCTTAATTTGGATACGGAACGGGAGCGTGCAAAAGATCTTGAGAAGCATTTGAATGATGAACGGCAGCAACGGGAGATTGTTGCAGGGCAGGAGAAGCAGGAAGTGCAGCGGATGATCAACGAGCTCAACCGGGAAGCCAGCAACTCCAAGAACGAATTGCGGCAAACAAAGAAGGCGCTTAGTGCGAAGGAGGTTGAAGTTAATGGCTTCAGCGACCGTCTTAAACAACTCGAGGACAGTCTACGTGGCGTTCTTGGCGTGCCTGAAGGCTCGCACTTGGTCAGCGCCGTTAGTAAGATGTCCAAAGATCTTGATCAGGCCAATATAGACCTCGAAACTGCTCGATCGCAGCTCGAGGAGCATAGAGAAAGACTCGGGCAACGCGATACATTGCTTGAGAACAGTGCTATAGACATCCGACGACTCGAAGAGTCCCTTGAACGAGAGCGCCTCAGCCACCGCCAGGATCAGCACTCTTTCGAGCAGGCACTGAAGTCTCATGAACAGGCAGGTCGACTCGCAGGTCAAACAAACGCTAGAATCGCAGAGCTGGAGAAGGCCCGTCTGATGCATAGACAACAACTCAGCATAATGGAAGTGCACTACAAAGATAAGCTGGCCGAACGCAATCAAGTTTTACTCACCATCTGGCGAAAACTCTCAACAATGTGTGGTCCAGATTGGGCACACAACCATTCTCTCATCAATGGCAATCTACCTTCTCAAGAAGTTGTTGGAAATGTGCTATTTTGGCCAGGCTTCAGCAGGAACTTGCTCCTTGCGGCTAAACAGGTTGAGAATGTCCTGTCGGGCTTTAGGGAGAAGATCAAAGGCACTGAGAGGGAACTGTACAAGAATTACAGTACCGTGGAGAAAGAGCTTGAGACTAAGTTAAGAAAGCTTGAACGTATTGAGCAGTACTGGGAACAGCACAAGCTGAGAGATCGAGAAATTGAGGTTGGATTGCCATCAACTAATTCTCACGGTTCCCATGCTAAGAAGGATCCAGATGTTCGAAAACTACGCAACGAGAACAAGCTTCTAAAAGCTGAACTAAAGCTCTACCAAGACACCTACACTGGTCATGGTCACGGCAGTCACGCCTCACACCTTCGAGCTCACGAACCCGAACGAGGAAGTCGCCCTGAATCCCTTGGGTCGGCTTTCGGAAACCAAAACGACGGAGTCGATGGTCCTGCTGGTGTTCCACGTCGGAGCTCGAGCATGCGTCGACGGCATCAAACAGTGACACTCAGCCGAAACAACTCCAGTAATACTGTTGAGAGAAACCATCGAGCTGTGTCGCCTGCGCGCTCGACGTCAGTACATAGCAGTCGAAACGGTGGGTACGAATATCATATCAGCAACCCAGGCAATGCTCTCGCTTTGTCTACCTCGAAACTCGACGTCGATACAAGCAACCACGAAGACATCCGCCACAGCCTCATTATCCCTGGCGGGCCAAACAATTTTCCAGTACATGGCAACTTCGGCTACCCATTCCAAGGCGGCTACTCTGATACTCGGACCGACAGCAATACCCTAACCACCGGTTCATCACAGGCTAAAGAAGAAAGTACATGGGTCCGCCGCCTTCGCGAACTCGAAACACGACTCAAAACAGAACGAGAACAGCGCCTTGTTGATCGCAGCGGCATGCGACAGCGCCTCGAAGAACGCGACGCCGTAAACGAAGAACTCCGTCGTGAGTTAGAACGAGAACGATCAGGACGAGGCTGGAAACTCGATCACGCCAACGACCGTGTCAAAGGCGGATACCTCGTCGGCGATGAACCAATGCTAGAAGACTATGTCAACCAAATTCAAGCTCAACAACATCAGCGACGATACCAGTACGAAAACGACGACGGACGACAATTCGGGTATGATGGCCGCTACGAGCAAGGCGAAGAGAATTCTAGACTGCGAATATCAGAAGAAGATCGACTAATGAGCCACGCGCAATTCCCGACTTCCAGCTCATCGTCCAACGAACAGCAGCAGCATCAGCAGCGATTAACACAACCAAGACCAAACGAGTTAAGACCAGGTAGCGTCCGCACCGTAAGTCGCGAATCAACAGTCTCAACCGGCATTGTCTCACCCCACAAACGTTTGTCCAGAGGATCTATCAAGGAGAAAATCTCAGGCAGACCGGGTAGTTCCTCGCAGACTCAAACTCAATCACATACACGTGGTACACAGTCACAGTCCCAGAGTAGCGATATTCGTCGAGATAGCACCAGTGGAACAACTAACGGTAGTGAGCCGCAAAATGATAGGACAATGAAACATATCCTAAGAACGGCGAATGCGATGGCGGGCGTGAGTTAGGAGCAGGGCTTGGGCTTGCAGGTGGATGGAGGGTTTCGGGAACGTGTTCGGAGGAGAGTTTAGGGTATTCTTGGGATGTATGGGTTGTGAATTGTTGTTGGAGGAAGAGGTCAGTTTGGTATGAGAGCGTTTAGCGGCGGGATACAGTGTATGGGTTTTCCATTCTTAGGTTCACAATGGATGTTGTTGTACGTGATAGTGATGCAGTAGTAGTAAATACTATAGTCCATCTCACGGATGCAGTACTCGAGTACCTGCTGTAGGTCTGGGATGAAACAGAACAACGATTACTCAAATACTTGATTATCAAGAGACATCATTGTCCCTGGGATATATACCACAAACAGATCTACCTCGGACTATTTAATCCCTATCTATCACATACGCATACCTACAAGCACATATATCTGCATTACCCGTATGAGCACCTCCAACACCAACGCACGCGCACCCAAACCTAACTGGACCACAGGTGAGAGGCCATCGTGAAACATCGGGGCAGCAGCATCATTCACTTAACCAGTGTCATTTATGCTGTGAGGGATGAATGTCGGAACTGGTTGAGAGAGAGGCCGTGAGTGAGTGAATGTGAACCATGAGCTTGAACTATGCAGCCAGCCATGTATGTGCTTGAACACGAAAAGACTAGATACAATGCATTCGGATGTCTGTCGTGCTCAGAAGTGTTTGGTCCACATGGGTTTTTCGAGATCGAGGTTTGAGTTCAGTGCAGGTAGGTGGGTTTCGTGGTCACGAGAAGCAACGACTCTTATGCCGCTACTGTGGTGTTGGAGTTTTCAGATTCAGACTTGGAATGGATATGTTCATTGACGGACTCGGTGTATATGGTCTTGGTACAGTGGTGTCGAAATGCTCGGGCTTCGTGGTCGTTTGCTGCAGTGTGAGAATGCGGACGGCTAGCTCTGGGATTTGTTTGTGCAGGTTCTGACGTGGGTGCTGCTTCGAGTACAATTTCCGAGGTCGAGGATGTCCTTGCTTTAGCTGTGGACGTATTCAGGAGAGCGAGCTAGGTCTAGCTATGGCGTTGTATGTGATGCACTTGCTGTTGTCTAGTTTCGGCTGTGGGACAGGAGACACAAGATTCAAGATATGGCGTTGATCAACAGGTCAGCCATTCCGGAGCTTGCCGTGCCGCACGAACGATGATATGTCCTACCAGTCGACCCGTGCTGAATTGAATGATGACCAGAAAGTTGTCATGCTTGCTTGATTCATTAGCGATGGCTACCAGGGAATGTGGAAGCATCAGCCAAGAAATCATAGTTGAAGACCATAGAATCAAGGTCCATGTTAGCATCCATATTGTTGGTCCAGTCGAAGAAAGCTCCATCAGCAGCCGCATGCGAAATTCCTCCAAAAGCTGCATCGACGAATTGGGCAATGCGGTATTCTGAAGTTGGAGTATCTTGGTTCGTGTCATGTGGCCCGTGACCGGACACTGGTGGATGGTTGGGAGAAGTATATGCCACTGCGGAAGGACCGACCATGTCCGACCTTACCGTGGAATGCATCATGTTGTTCATGTTTAGAACTTGGCCGTCTCTGTCTAGCAGTGTTTGGGATTGGAGATGATTGTTTGCTGATTGTGAATGTACTTGGTGCGACATGTTCTGCCAATTTGTGTTGAAAGCATTGTGTTGAGCGCTTTGCGAACCCGACCTTCCGCTTGCAGAGTAGATCGAATCCTTGCGGGCGGTGTTTTGGTTGTCTCCTGTCGATGACCTTACGAGACGCTGTGCTGAGGCGTTGTTGAATTCTGCAGCAGGCGTAGCGAATGGCGCGGAGACAGGAATACCAGCCTTGCGAGTGACAGATGCAAGGAAAGAGAATGATGCATCTGCTGAAGCGTAGATTTCCCTGAGTGCCTCCAAAACCTGGAGACTCTGATACAGGCGGAAAGTGCTGGCATCACGTACATCTTCATCGCCTGAGCTTATGTCCCGCATGTGAGACAGAGAGGCTGCCACAAGTGCTGTGACACCGATAGGTCCTAGAAAACGGACTTGATCGTTGTGAAGCATGTTTTGCATAAACTTTGTCAAGCTGCGGGCAGCGTCTTTGACTTTCGACCTCGATGATCTCTGTTGGAGCTGGGCGTCTGCAGCATCCGGCAGGGGCTGTAGGGCGTGCGCCCGATGGAGGACGTTCACTACTGTCGAGTGTGTTATATTCAGTATTGCCCAGTGAACGTCAGAACAGCTGTGTGGGCCATGATGGGCTGTGGGAAAACTAGACCGTCGTACATCCGTGCCCAGCGCTTGAAACCACTCGTTCAGCTCACGGTCACAACTCTCAAGCTCTTGGGTATGCTCTCCTTTACGTTTCGACACCACCATCATCGTATGTGGAATATCCGATTGACTGTTCAAGACAGTGTACTGCGACGACAATACGTGTCCGATGCATATGCACAGCTTCGCCAGCGCGATGCACATGAGAGCGGTAGCAGTATTCTCCTCTGCACTTGGGCTGAGCGACCGGCCTTGGCTAGTGCTGTCCACAGGCTCAATATCGAAATCTTCCAGAGTGAGCATTGCCACGTCGAAATCGTCATCTCGAATTCGCATTGGTCGACGAGTTCCAAGTGCAATCATTCGATCACGTATGTACAAACTCCACCAAAGTCTTCTGCGGAAACGTCGCACCGTCTCAGATGCCGATCTTGTCGTCTGCTCACGCTGCAGGCCCATATTTCGGGCAGCATCGTAGGCTAATCCGGTCCAATGCCATGTATGTCGACGTTCGTCCCATTTGCCGTACCATAAACTCATCAAAATCAATGACTGTAAGACCGCTGCGCTGTCTGTTTCGACATCGAACTCGTACAAGAGCTTAACGCGGTCAAAGAAAACTTTGCGGGCTTGCTTGACAGATCTGAAGCCTAGTCGGTGTATCACATCCAGTGCCAGGGAATGTAATCCGGCGAACATGACGGCCTGAAACAGTAATAGGCTTATTCGCTCCTCTTCCCGATTGTTCACAACTGCATCGATGAATGTCTTGGAGTCCAGCATTGGCATGAATGGATGAACACTAAATAAATAGCCTCGTAAGATCTCCACACATAAATCAGGTTCTGGCACTGTGAGCGCTCCTTTTTGTGCGAGAAAGTCCACGTCTTCACTCGAGACACGACTGGATAATGGAACGATGAACGCAGGAAGTGGGCCCTTGGCGAGTGGACTTTGATATTGACTCAAAGTGCTCGTGCCTGTCTCAAGTTCATCATGAGCTGCATAAGGTGTATGGTCGGAACCACTGGTAACGGCATCGTTAGCGACAGGCTGTTGATCACCTCTCGCTCTGTCAACGTCTTCGTCAAACGTCACACAGGCTGGAACATGACCGGCGCCATTTGAAATTGTGGGCGTGTGTATCGAGTTGTAGCTCACCCAATTGTCGTTGTCTGCGCTATCCGGCTCGGAGCCGCTCACCGCCTTCGTTAGTTGAGGAGGAAGAGACTTCGTAGCTCTGGTAATACTGTTGCGATGGATGTGGTTGGTTTTGCCCCTTCTTGAGGCGACGACGATGCACTCTATATGGTCCAGGCGGCAATTTGTACAATCTGATCCATTTGCGAGGGCGTCGCAACGAACTTTCCGTTTACGACAGGACTGACAAGCTTGGGATGAGCGATGTTTGACGGCGCGTTCTATTCCGGCATCATCTGTCGAGTTCTTGCGCTTGCCGGTTGTGGTATGCGATTCATGTGACTCTGATTCTGTAGGACTGATCATTCTGAATTCTTACAGCGAACGTGTCGCATGTATATCTGCTACAGTGCTGCAGATGGTCAAGCGAGGCTGGACCTCGGAACAAGAACCGTGGTGAATGGACGCGCTGTAATTCACGGCCTATAGCCGACTTCAGGTATGCGCATGGAACACGTAGAGTATCTGTCGTCTTAGATTCATCTTAAGCTTCGTGATCTCGTCATCATCGTCGTCGTTGTTGTTGCGATTGTGGTACAAAACAATTCCATTTTTCTCTTCACCATCTTGGATGCTTGGATAGAGGTCACGCCGCTCACGTGAAAAGTGCTTAGCCGAAGGATTTGCGGGGTTTAGGTTTACGGGGGCGGACCCGGTGACGAGAGGGTGGTACGCTACTTGGTACATGTGGGTAGTACCAGTCTCGCGGTATGCAAAGACGGCGACGGAGGTCAGGGAGCTGTAGATCATGTCAGATCATCATGGCTTAGTAAGGGTGCTAGTCCTGGTGTTAGCACTACACGCACCTGCTATCCCGCAGGAAGGAACCCTCTTAAGGCAGATTAGTGTTCAGCTCGTGTCGATGCTGGACTAACACAGGTGCCAGCTGTAGGTCGACGCTGTGTTAATACATGGTCAACGTCGGTGCTACAAAATGGTTGGTGCTACATCCCTGAGTACTACAGTATATCAGTGAGACTCTGGATGGTGGCCGCTCATAGTGAGCAACTAACAGATGAAGGGCTCTACCTATGTATTGAGTCAAGCACTAAGATCTAGAGTTGGTCAATGAAGCCGAGTAACCGAGGTTCTCATCACACGCACTTTGCAAAGCAATTGTGAGTGCCAAGACCGAGGAGAAATACTTCACTTAGTCATCATACGACTTGCTTCGTGACCGAGGAGTTAGGCTTGCATGGTAACAAGGACAATGGTTGCTCCAATCCTAGCGACCATACGTGTGTCGGTAATAGGTGTGAGATTGACACCCCTCGACAAGTTGGGGTTGTTGGAGACTCACAATCAGTTCTCTAGATAAATCGCTGGATCGATTCCTAGTTGACGGCACGTTCATGAAACAATAGGAAGCTTACATACCGAACGTCAAGTAACCATGCCTGCTATGAAGCAACAACCGAATGGCGATGAACGGGGCACTCGTCCTGTCCGCATTGCCAACTGTTCTGGAGGCCAGATGGAACCTGGTTGGCAGATGCGAAAACAAGCTAGTATGGGCCCGGTCGATTTCATCACTGGCGACTGGCTGGCAGAAAACAACATTGCCCAGGAGGCGGCGGCAATGGATGCCGGAAAAAGTGAGGGTTTCAAGCCGAATTCTTGGGAGGGTTTGCAACTAAGTATGGATGTCATTAATGAGAAGCGCATCAAGGTGATAATCAACGGTGGAGCACTTGGTCCTCATAACCTGGCCAAACGCTGTCAGGAGCTCATCACCAAGAACAATTACGACCTGACTGTAGCGTATGTTTCAGGGGATAACATCACTAAACGAGTTCGGTCTTCGCTGAAGGATGATGGAAAGTTGCCCTCAAGTTTTCAAGACGGAAGTGGCAATAACCACAGGGACGCAACATTCACAGCTGACGAGGTGCTTGCGGCTACTGCTTACATCGGAGCTCGAGCAATTGTCAAGGCCCTCGAGAATGGCGCAGATATCATCATCTGTGGTCGGGTGGCTGATGCTTCCCCAATCATTGGTGCTGCTTGGTGGTGGTATGGCTGGTCGGATACTGACTATGATCGGCTGGCTGGAGCTTTCCTCGCAGGCCATATTATCGAGTGCTCCGCCTACGCCTCGGGATCAAACTTTTCTGGCTTCAACCGCTTTCCTATAGAGACATTCGTCGATTCCGGGTTTCCTATCGTCGAAGTTGAACAAGACGGATCATGTGTAATCACCAAACATGAGGGTACCGGTGGTATGGTAACAGAAGAAACAATCAAGTGCCAGCTTCTGTACGAGATCCAAGGTAACGTCTACTTGAACAGTGATGTGAAAGCTATTCTCGATGATGTCGAAATTAAAGAAGTGGGAAAAGACCGTGTTCGCTTTTCAGGCATCAAGGGCCGTCCGCCTCCACCCACTACCAAATTAGCTGTCTTCTTCAAGGGTGGCTATGAAGCTCAGAACTTGGCCAACTTTGCCGGATATGCGTCTCGCAGAAAACATAAGTTATATGAAATGCAAATCAGAGCCGGTCTAGACAGATTGGGCATCTCAGACGAATTCGACATTCTAGAGTTCCAGATGATTGGTAATTCTGGGCACAACCCGCAATCCATGTTCGAAACTACAACCTACACCAGAATCTTTGCACAGTCCAAAAAACCAGAGCCTCTATCAGCGCTCAAGTTGCTGCTTGCCGACAATACACAACAAAAGCCATCCGTAAGTAGATTAACCAACGACGCCATGAATCTCCTAGACGATTCACTAACGACCCACACAGGGCCTCCACTGGGCACAAGACATGCGAACCGCCGACCCAAAAACATTCTACGTCTACTACCCCTGCATAATGCCGCAAGACGAAATCGAAGAAGCAGCGCACATCCTCGACTCAACCGGCTCAATCAAGCAAACCATCCCCGTCACCCGCCCCCCAAAATACGAAGACCTCACCCCCCGTGAATCCTACGACCCCACTAACCCCAAACCTCTAGACTCATTCGGAGAGACCGTCTCCATGCCCCTAGGCAACATCGTAATCGGCCGATCCGGCGATAAAGGCCCAAACGTGAACATGGGCTTATTTACCGACCGCCCCGAGATATGGGAGTGGTTCCGCAGCTTTTTGACCATAGACCGCATGAAAGCTTTAGTAGGAAAGGACTGGAAGGATGAATATAAGATTGAGAGGGTTGAGTTTCCGAGTATACATGCGGTGCACTTTGTGATTTATGGGATTCTTGGAAGGGGTGTGAGTAGTTCGACGTTGTTGGATAATAGAGGGAAGGGGTTCACGGATTATATAAGGTCGAAGTATGTTGATGTGCCGAAACAATTTTTGAAGTGGACTTGGGAAGAGAAGGACGATGAGAAGGAGTTGGACTTGTGAATTAAAGCATGTAAATGTTTGAGAAGCATGAGTTAAACCACTGAAGTAATTGAATTTGTCGGACAGTAAGAGTTGCTCATACGACTCTTTTTAGTGTACATACCATGCGATTTTTACACCTACCTTAATCATACAGCGCCTATAAAAAGGCTCTTTTTGAAGATAGTTCATTGCAAATAGATGATTATTGACGATGGGGTCTCACTACAGTGCACCTCGATCTGCTGCTGAGCTCACAATAAGCATGTTACTCAGGAGGACCACAGATAGATACCTCGGGAGCGCAGAGAGACTCTTCGTACAAGTTATCCCTAGAACACGCACGTTCCCTTTGAGGGTAGGAACTTGTCCTGAGCGACTCTTCGCTTATTCTTAGATCCTATACTCAGTGACGGAGACGAAGCCAGATTTGACAGCAAAAGAGCTCGGGGAAAAAAGTGATGTAGTCAGTTTGTGATGCCATTAGAGCTGAACCTGCTCGTGTTGACCGAAGTGAGGTGAAGCATGATCCAAATTCCGAGAAGGCTGTGGAAGGCCACGCTGACAATCTCGATTCCGGAGCAGAATCTCCGCACCCCCAACTTGAGCATGTGCTCACCATCTCCAATTCAAGCAGTTCTATCATACAGTAGCACACACGATCATCAGTCGGTACCAAGCATGGAAACAAACGCAATGCGTCGTCCTCGGTTATCCGGTAACCTGCAGAAAACGTTGAATTCATACAGGTACTGGAGGTACCTAGGTACTTCCCCACATTGAGTTGGAGTTTCCTCCTCGGGATTAGCTTGCTCAGTCCGCAGAGCCCCGAGGTAAGATTCCACTATAATAAACACGAGGAAGAAAGTCTCTCTCTGTGTGCATAAGTGAACTTACTCACAGAGAGATCAGATCGTTGAAGTATCGGGAAAAATGTCGTCGTTTGCGGATCTACCAAAGTTCGATGACCTCAAGGACAAGCAGCGTTACTGGCCTGCAAAGGCCGGCAGCAGAGATGAAGGACTTGGCATGCTAAGGTATTTGACGCCAGAACACGTTGCTCAAGTCGTCAAATCAGAAGTAAAAACCGGGGAACGAGTATGTGTGGCAAAGTAGGACGAGCATGATCTGAGGGTACTAACACTCTTTTAGGTATGTCTAAACTGGGAGATGACTAGACTCGAGACGCCAGGTAAGCATAGGTCGATCTCCATCATCTCGTCTTGTTTCTGACTGTCACAAAGGATTCAATCGATTCCCGTGTGAGCATGAGATTGTGCCAATCCCCAATTACGAAGGTATTGCTTGGGATGACATCTGGCGCTTCAACCCACAGGCCTCTTCCCAATGGGACGGCTTCCGCCACTATAGCACACAAATGGAAGACGGTACACGCGCCTGGTACGGTGGCACCACCTCGGACGAAATCAGCGGTATGAAGAGTGACCGCATTGGTGTTGGACATTGGGCCCAGGAAGGTATCGCCACCAGAGGAGTTCTGATCGACTATGTCTCATACGCTGAGAAAAAGGGGCTCGAAGCCAACGGCATGACCGGCCATGCCATCACACTCGAAGAAGTCAAGGAAATCGCCTCAGAGTGCAACATCGAATTCAAGCCAGGTGACATCTTTTTCCTACGATGTGGCTTTACTAAAACATGGGAATCCCTCACTATGGAGCAGAAGATGGATTACCGCACGCAAACTCAAGCACACAAACACCGACACAGTGGTCTTATCCAGAGTGAGGCTGTTGCTCGCTTCATGTGGGATAACCACATTGTAGCAGTGGCAGGTGATGGTGTCAGTTTTGAGGTGAGGCCGAACCGAGATAACAATTGGTCGATGCACCACTATTGTCTTGCGGGATGGGGTGTGCCAATTGGTGAGATGTTCGATTTGGAGCGGCTGGCTGAATTGTGCAAGAAATTGAATAGATGGTCCTTTTTTGTTACGTCTACTCCTCTAAACCACCCTCGAGGAGTGGCATCGCCGCCGAATGCCATGGCTCTCTTCTAGGCCTAATCAACCAATGAAACTAATGATTCTCTCTTATGGTGAAGAAACGTGTCAAGGTTCTTCACTCCAATTTGTTTCTCGTTTTCCCTCATATCATACAGACCCTATCCTGTGTTGTTACACAGTCTTGCCTACCTTTTCTAGTTCGAGAAACTCCACGAGGTGCTCATAAGATTAACTTTTACGTTCTGACAGCTACAATCCGAGTCCTTGGTTAGTTGCTCATGTTAGAGTCTCACTCGTCCATCAAAGGGTTCCCTGGTTACAAGGTTTCTACACAACGCCCCGCAACCAGTATATACCTTGTCGTCAAATATCAGGAGGTTAGTATACAAACTACTCAAAGACAAAGCGGAAGCGCAACCACCACAGAACCCCTATAATTTTGATACTGTATGTCTGCACCCGGTCCACATTATAATGAGACGCAAAGTAAGTCCCGTTCTATCGACACGATATTTGTCATCCATATCACATGTCAGTGCCATACTCATCGCTCTATACGTATAATTACCGGCTTGAAGTCTGTAGAAGCTACGTATGCTGTAACTGTGGGAGAGAATTAGACTGATACGCCAGTCTTAATACAAATGATATGCATAGGTCTTTCGAGATGAACGGAAAGGGTAAGTCCGGATACACCCACCCCCCTCGACTCGCCCTGACCGCCTTGAGTTGGCCCCTGAGAAGTACAGTAAGCAATGACTGAATTTTATCGGAAGCTTTAGCGACAATGACTCGCACCGAAGTGAAGTCAAACATCTGGTCAGTCGTGAGGCACATCTATCCTCCGACTAGTTGGCACTACTGATAACACTCACGCATATCCTGCAGTCCGAAAGCCACGTAATTTGTACTACAATTATGCTTCTAGGCAGTACCTTAGTTGGTGCAATTCTAGAATCCAAAGCAAGTTGCTTGGTGGAGCCTCAGACACACAGAGTGCGTACCCCACAACCCCAGGTTTCAGACCCTTGGAATGTTGACTACCGACCTCGGAATCTCGGACCATAGTAGATAGAAGCTTTCAACAACTCTCGAACACCGTAATACCAGCCCTCGCCTTTAACAATTACCAATGCCTGGGCTTGGGTCAGACTTCTGGCGAAGTCCCTTCATTACCGAGGAATGAAGGAATGAGCCCCACCGAGGGTCGATCAACCACCGATTCGGCTTCCGAGGATATTGACAACTGATTTTCATTGGAAGACTCCGCGGTCGGTAAATGTGATATTCCAGATCTTCTGGTGATCGACATGCTAGCTATAGGTCTTGTAACATATATAGTTCTGGTACGTTGAAGTGGTAAGTGTTGAAGTATGTTTGCATATACTTAAATCCATCACACCTGCTGCAAGTAGTATTCGATAAACAATCAACCCTCAAATCCATCACATATCCAGAGAAATCATATCGCATCACAAAACAGCAAACATGCCAGGAATAGTGCGAGGCACAGTCCGCTACAACCTCCCTGACCTCTCCGTCCGCCCCGAAGACCGCGGCCTCTTCTCCGGCCCAGCCCACAAATACGGCGAAGACGTCGACGTAAACCTCTACGACCCCGTCACCGCGCCCGAAATCATCCAAGGACCCGAAGGCCTGGACGTCCAGGGCTTCACATACGTCAAGCACCCATCCGTTCTTGGCGCGGATGACTGGTTGGAGGGCGACAATGTCGAGGAGAAATATGTCCCCGAAGTAGAGGAGTTGGTGAGGAAGGTGACGGGCGCGAAGACGGTTATTGTGAATCATTTGGGAATTCGGAAGCGATTGGCTGATAAGAACAATGACCCGACGCATTATCGGAAGGCAGGGGATCAGCATGATGAGGCGGTTAAGAAATTGACTGGGACACAGAATAAGGCTTGGGGTAAGTTTGCACGCCCGTCTCCACCTTCTCAGGAGTCCTCCACGCGCCACGGGCTCTCACACACGTGAAATTAAATGCTAACAAGCCGCTCCACAGTCAACGGCAAGAAAGACGCCGGCCTTGAACCCGCCCGCTTCGCCCACTGCGACTACACCCTAACCGGCCTGAAACGCACAGCCCGCTACTGCAGAAAAGACATCACAGCCGCTGCCCAACCCGCCCTCGACGCCGAAGACAACAACACCGAACCAAAACGCTACGCCGCCTACTCCGTCTGGCGCCCCCTTAAACCCGTCAAACGCGACCCCCTCGCTGTCGCCGACTGGCGCACAACAGACCCGGACACCCTCCAGCCCATCGAATACAGAGCGACAAGCAACATCAACGAGAGCGGCGAGTACATGCTTGAGCAGTTGACCCAGACGCCCAAAGCTAAGGAGTCCGGGCAGAGATGGTATTGTAAGCCGAACCAGAATCCGGATGATGTTTTGATTTTGAAGTTTGCGGATACGGCGTCGGAGTATGATCCTAATATTGCGGCGGGTTGTGCGCACTGTTCGCCTATGCTGCATGGGGTGGATAGTGAGGAGCCGAGGATGAGTGTTGAGGCTAGAGTTATTGCTTTTTGGTAAAGGACAGACCCCTGTTTCTAGGGATATGTAGTTATGTATACTGATGTCCATCGACCGAGCAAGGCATTCTGAAGTCTCCAGTGCACAATGTTGTACTTAGGACAAGACAGATATATATATTAAGCAAACCCAGCATTTCGTTGTTTTTCCTAAAACTTGATATTCTCATTCTCATTGCCGCACTTACGAGTATAGTGATAGTGTCAGCACCAAGATGTCACTAGACAGTAGAGCTACGGTGAGATTTTGGGAAGAGTAGATGCTCTATTCAAGGGCTGGACATCGAACAGAGTAACGAAGCTCGATTTCTATCAGTAACATTGATTCGCGAATAGATCATAAAAGACTTACAACGATCTTGTGATACGACTGATTGGACTACCCATTGGGCAGTGTGCGTGCTCGTCCGTGAGTTCGAAACTCGATTAGATCAGTGCGTAAACATTCGAAGACGTGGTTGACACTATCATTTTGTTGAGTCTGAACGACGTATATCCTGTGCTCAGAGAATAGACGCGAGGAACAGAGTATTTACTATACTGGAATATGTAGAGTCCACCACCAGATACATATGGATGGAGAACAGTCTAATATCTGAGCTCAATACATTTGGTGTAACACAACTCAACAACACCCCTCCTTTGCACATTTAGGTTTGGTGCCTGGTATTAGACTGAAAGCTTTGACTCCTCAATGTGATGTATTTCCCCAGTTCCATTGATTTTTTCATTGTGGTGATCAATGATAGCATGATTTTTATGGTCGAATTCGATTTCAGCCTGGTAAACGGCGATTTCATCCTGATCTCCGAAGATAGCAGAGATTTCTTCGAGTGGGAGTCCTCGAGTGTCTGGGAAGGTGAACCAGACGGTGATACCACCGATAAATGTGAGTAAGATGAATAGGAGGTAAAATTTCCATCCAACAGTACTTGGTATGATTAGCGGGGCTGTGAAGGGGGGGGGGGGGGGGGGTTGGGAAGGATGTTA